>QKQZ01053323.1:671-12853 GCA_003595255.1 Solenopsis fugax
CCCCCCAGTGATGTGGAAATCATTTTCCCATGCGCAGTATCAAATATGCAATCAGCAAAATAATATGACTTTTAAAAGCTGCTAAAAATATCCTCGTTAAAATCGATGAACCCATAGGCAGCGATAAAAACGTGACGGAAGTTTCATGAAGCGCATTTACGTGCCCCACAAATCGTGCCGCGGAATTGAGAAGTATAGCGGGCCACGGAGAGGGAGAGGAAGGGGAGTTAAGAATGACCCAGACTGGGGTGGCCAGGAAGTGACCACCTGGACACACGTTCGGTCGACTGGTCGAACGGGTTCGCGATAAAAATTCTCCGGAAAAATTGCAGCCGTACGCGCGCATTCGAAAAACCGGTTCCCATAATGCCGAAACGGGGGTTCGCTGACCGTTGGTCTATCCTGAAGGGTTGCCCACGGCGAGGGTTGCGTAAGAAAGGGTCAGGTCACGATAAATAATCGCGAGCTACCGAAGGCTTTCCCACGAAACGTCTTTGCCGAGTTTCTTCGGTTCCGATTCCGAAGATAGATACAATAACCGCAATTATGTTACGGCATATATTTCAAAATATTAATTAATTTCTACTACTAAAACGAACCGCTATTCTCTCTTTCTCTCTCTCTCTCTTTACACATACCTGTAAAGGGTTATTCTTACAGAAACTTGCCCTTAAAATTAAGCACACCTATCTACACGAGCTGCGATAAAGAGACGGGGGCAGCGGGGCGAGATGATGGCTCTAGCTTGGTTCAAATTGGTAACTCTAGAAGATCAAGATGAAAAACGAGCCGAACGCCCCTTAGCCCGCCCTCACTGTGGTCCTTCACTCCCCACCCTCGTCCTTGCCGGTTAGTACCTCGACAGAGCCGTGCGCGGCCTGAAACACCACCGCCACCCTCTTTGAAACAGCCCTCGCGAGGCTACGCTCCTGTTTTAATATTAATGGAAAGGCTGATGGGAAACCTGAAAGGAAGGAAATTGAAGGAAAATAAAAGGAGCGGCGTCCCGACGCGCGCCACCCGCGCGCTGAAAGCTTAGGCATCGCACGTGCATTGGAAATTCCTTCGGGTATCCTTTCACACCGGCCAAGATCCGTCGTGCGGATTGCCAGTGCGGAATAATGTCGCCGCCTCGCGCTGCGAGCCTGTCGAATATTTTGGCGTCCTCTCAGCCTTCTTGACAGCGAAACAAAAGTGCGAAAAAAAAAAACATCTTTTCACGTAGCGAGACTTTTATTCGCGGTCGGATGAAAGAACAACGAGACGTTTTCGCCGAGAGATCATTTCGCACGATTGTTAATTGCACGAGTTATTGATCGGCTCGAAATAATTACAATTATTACAAAATAATCACGAAATAGCAATAATACTGTAATGTCTCTTAAAGACGATAAAAATGATGCGAAGGAGAATATAAACGGTCGATGCACGCCGTTTCAGACGAAAACGATGTTAACGAAGTGCGAAGTTGACTGATTACGAGAAACGACCTGACGCGCGCGGATGAGCGATGATTTTATGTTCCACTCTGTCATTCGCGTTACATGTTTTCGTTTCATTTGGCCGGGAAAGGTGTCGACGGTGTTTTCTCGAGCGGGACGGAAGTGTTTTCGCCAATTCGGTGCAGTATTTGTTCGTCGGGTATACTCGTCATACACGAACGAGAGCGAGCCCGCGTTCTATTGAAGAGACCGTGGTGATATGGCAAGGGATGCTAGGTTGCCACGGCAACCGGATGTGATTGATAACGGAGTATATAATTAATTTTAAACGCACCGAACTATATAGGGTTCGATCTGGAGGAGCGTTCGGGCGCTCGAGCCAAACCACAAAAATACTTGCAAGATTTCGAGCATTGCAAATGCGATTCGCATATTTCATTGCGAGAAAGGAAAATATTTATTATATTGTGACATCTTAAAAATACACAGAATTTACTTCATAATCCCCCGATGTTATTCGTCGTTCATTAAACTAGTTTGAGAAATCTGCTAAAGATTATTATGCTAATTTAATATGTCACAATACAATGATATAAAAAAAAAATAATAATCTAGATTTAATTCAGTTATCATAGAAACAATGAAGGGTCTCTATTTTCTTTCATTAATTTTTTTGTATTTATTCAAACGAACGAATAAAACGAGCAATCGAATAACGGAGCTAATTTGTTTAAAAAAAAGAAAAAAAAAGAAAAGATATTGCCGCGTACCAATGAAAATAGTCGACACACTTTTCGGTCGGTCGACGCGGCGGCCACGCCAGGATTGCCATCAACAAAGGACTCGCGTCGCCGACACGGCGTCCTGCGTAACGTGTAACGTGGTTGCCAAGGGGTGACGGAAGAGCGCGGGCCACGCCGGATCATATATGAGGTTTCATGCGGACGTACAGGACATACGGAAGGCGGAAGGACCCGCGACTCGTCTCCAGGAACGGCTTTCGTCCTTTTATCTCGAACTGCGGGGCCGCTCTCTCGCGCCGGGCAAGCCGGGCGTCTTGGAGCGGGCGTCTCCTGGACGACGCCTCGGATCAATACCGACGCCCAGCGTCTCATTGGCCCCTTCTCTTAGGTGCCGTGGAAAATCGCCCCGGAGATGACGGCCAGGAAGAGGCAAGAGGGCGACGGAGGAGGAAGAGCGGGTGGGCCGAGGGGGTGAGATACAGCCGAGCGGACCTTCCTTCCTTCCTTCCTCCATCCTTCCACAGCCTCCGGCCATTCTTTGCAGCTCCTTTCGCCTTTCGTTTTCTCATTTCGTTGTTCGTTCCTCCGTCTCGATGTCGTCGTGCGACTTCTTTGCGCTCACGACGACGTCGTGGGACTCGACTTCTATTGCAACGGATTCTTATGCACGTAACGAACAATTTTACTGTACGAAGAAATTAGCTAGATACAGATCAGAAAATAATTTTATGTTGGACTATTAAAATTATTATGTAAGACATTCAAACATGGTGATACTGCTGCAAGAAGTTTCGATATTCTAGCAGTAACCAACTTGAATATAAATTTTTAATATAAATTTCCAATACAAATTTTTTAATGGTTTTTAATAGTTTTCAATAGTTTTTAATAATTTTTAATAGGTTTTTCAGTAGTTTTTCAACATAATTATTTTTAAATCTGTATTTCAGTAAAATTGTTCTTTCCGTGTGTACTTGCGATTAATAAATTTATATTAAAATTATTTAACTTTAATTATATAACTTTTTCTGCATTTTTTTAAACTTCTAATTTGACTAAATAATTGTCGTGATACCTCTGAAATCTATTGTATTGTATTTTATTTACTAGCATTTACTGTCAATATTATTTAAAATACGCATTAATCAAATATAAATTTTTCTTCAAAACATTTTTTTAATAATTTATAACATCTCCGAATAAATTGTACCTATCTAATTTACTTTTTATATATCGCAGAAGAAATTCAAAACCTACCAAGAATTTCATTTCACGACAAGTTCTCTCTTCGATCTTTTATTTTTCTCAGCATTTATCCGCGACGATTACGAATGATAGCGTTGCGGCGAAAAGTTTTGCGGAAATTCCCAATAATAGAGAGTTTATTTTACGCTCTACTCCGCTGCGAAGTCCAGCCATTCTTTCCCATCCTCTCCATCCTACATATCTTTCTAGGCGCGAGCCTGTCTCAGAAATATCTTCAATAGCGACAAACGCGCGCGCTTGCATCACGGGCGAGGAAAATGATTCGTCGGGACATAAATTCCTTGTTATAAAGGATATAATCAAGACTGCGTCTGAAACATTCATAATTGAAAGGTTTCTCGTCCTCTGAATATATCAAATCGTCTTTTTGAACAAGTTTTGCACATCGTGCATGACTCGATACTTCGTTTCAATTTCATTGTTTCTACGAAATACAATTGTTTTTCGTTTTATATCAACTGCGTAAGCTTTATGAGGTAACGAATTACATAAATCGTATCTGCTTAAAGCTCTCTAGATGTTTTTGATGCAAATGCAAGTTTCAAGGTAACCCTTTGTAAAGAATAATTGTTATTCAGAATCTTTTATCTTTACGATTAATTGCTATATTAATTAAAATCTTTAAAAAGTAATATAAATCATTAATTACGATTAACCTATACGGTTCAATAATAAATTTAATTCATTTGGGAATTTTAATCGATTTTTTGTTTCTATAATTATTTGCGTAATTTCAGTCAGCTGCTCAAAATAGAAAAGTATCAGAAATAAAATGTTTTAAAAGTTTAATGTTTAAAAGACGTGTGAGACAAAAACCTGTCATTCGTTTCAATCGGACGGGATAAATCCGACTACATTTATTTTTCACAAGATCGAGCAGTGACGTTTGACAGAAACTTCAGCGTTATACACAGAAAGCCGCACGAACTGACCGCATGTCCACATGCCGAGGCGTCAGGTCACTTCGGAAAGTCGAATCGTCGTTTTCGCAAACTTTTGCAGCCGTCGAGAGGATCGTCCCGATGAAAGGATCAGGGCGGGGGTGTGCACGCGTGCCGAAGTGATTTTTTGCGCCCTTGGACCCTCTCTTTTTTTTTTGTTTTAGTCGACCGACCATCTTCCCACGCTGCCTCTCAATCCTCTCTCTAGCCGCCTTTTCGTCTCCACCCTCTTTATCCCTCGCCTAAACCTTCGCAGGCCAACCTTTTTTTCCTCCACGACCCTTTTCCGTCTTTCTCACTCTCTGCCTCTTTGAATCTTCCTCCCTCTCTATCTTGCCCTGTCGTTCCGTATCTACGCACGGAAGGTACGGCACGCGGCACGAGACACATTATTAGCTTAATAACTCCGGGGGACCTTTTTTAATCCTGCCACCGCTCCAGGAGAAGCTGCCTCCGTGGAAGACTTTAATTAAAAAATAAACAAGCCGAGCCGGCCGGTAAACGTGCGAGAGATTTAGAAAGCCCTCCGGGGAGGGAGACGGTCCTGGGACATTTGCATTTCGATTTTCGGTCGAGTTCTCGACCCGGATACATGCCACAGAAGCCTGTCACTCTTAACTCACTCACTTAACTGTCACCGGGATTATTCTAAACATCGCTAGAAGCGTGGAATTTTTTTTTATTCGCGAAATTTACGTAATTCAATAGAGAAAAAAGAAATAAAGCGTTCACCCCAAACCATCACTTCACCGACAACCGAACAAAAATTGTCACTGTGGCCGACGTTAATGGCCACCCGATAAAATCGTAGGGGTATAAATAAAAAATTGACCGGCGCTCGTATTTGCGTATTTCTGTCGATAAGCGGGCCGGCACGAGCAAAAATCTGTACCGTTTAACTTTTCAGCACACACAAATAATTAAACGAAACGGCTAACGAAATTTCATGAACGGAGGCATGCGGTTCGCGAGCGGCCGTCTCCCGTCGATCGCGATATATATACGCCAAACATTTGCGACGCGCGCGGTTTACCTTTTATTCTGCGGGATCAGCGTTGATTATTCGCGCATATAATTATCATTTAACAGGCCAGTATCGGCAAGGCGAGCTCTCTTTTTCATGCTAACACCGCAAACAAATCAGAGTTAACTAGAAAATAAATATTTTAAATCGTTAATCGGTCGTGCACTACACCGTCACGTAATTCACTTGCCAAGTAATAAATAAATATATTAACGTAGCTGAGTCAAATTATATAACGTTTATCGTGTAAAGTAATGGAAAGATGCGGATACGCAATTGCATTCCATTAACTGGATTTACCAGATATTTAATGCGGAAATATTGTTTTTTAAAAAATATTCGAAATATTTTAATATAAAAGAGATGATTTTTACCGCGTTAAATAAATATAGTCTGTGTTGCTACCTCCAATGGTGCTTCGTGAAAACGTTATCCTTCGATGTCCCTTGCCATCTTTTCCTGACGAATTCTTTAATTAATCAAGATTAGTGCTTATAAAAAGATTGAACTCCAGAAATGAAAACGAATTAAGGCATTCACCTATTACATAGAGATGCTTATAATGAATAATGTAATATTTCCTGCTTGCACTACTATTTGCCACGTTTTCGGTAGGTCCGAGATGTTGTAGACTTTACCTGCAGATTACGGACGACCAATCGTGGCCTAGGTAGCGAAGACCGGTAAGGTGTCCGGCCGCTTATTTTTCCTCAGGGGGTGAGACCTCAGGGTAGGGATAAGTCGTGGGGGTGGGAGGGTGTATGGGATGGCCAGCCTTGGGCGAAAGAGGGGAAAAGACGGGAAAGTGGGGTAAAATAGGCCGCCGAGTGGGGACGAGGAGGACGATACTTAGATGGTAAATCGCGGAGAAGGGGCGAAACGAGCGTTGGAGGGCTAGGGGGACCCAGAACCCGAGGGGGGAGGGGGAGGGTGGGCGCCCTGATAGGCGTCCGAGCGACAGAATCTACACTTCGTTAACCCATTGCAATGTTATTTAATTTACAGAGTACACGGCGGCGAGACTCTGCCTCGGGTAATTTTGAATTTTCAGCGAACGAAGTGGACGTTAAGACAGCGACGCGGCTGCCTGCCTGCCTTTGTGTTGACGCATCTCAAACGGATCGAACGGGATCCTCCTAATCTTCGCGAAATGTGGCTCCAAGTAAAAGCAAGGAGATAGGAAACGCGCTATTGATTAAACGTCGTAATTAGCAAAACGATATCTGATTATTTATTACATAATTACGTCAAGCCTTATTATCTCCCATTATCCCGATAAAGACGTCACGTTACTTTAGAGCTTCGATGAAACTCGTGCACTTTGCAAAAGCGCACCTTGTTCCGAGGGTTAACACGCAGAAAAAAAAAGCCAGCCTCCCTTCGGAGCCGCGACTTCCCCAGGCCGGTTTTTCAGCCAGGTGGATGAAAATCGATAGCTAAAAAAAAACGCAACCTGCCACCAGGGAAAACCACCGCGACCCTCGAACCCCCTTTTTTCCCCTTTCTAACTAACCCCTAATCATGATACCCTTAAGTGGCTTTTTTCTAGGATACCTTTTTTACGATACCGTTTTGTCGGGGTCGTCGCGTGTGGCGGTAACGGGGATGCAGCGGCATCGAAACACGAGATAAAAAGTGCTCGCCCTCGACACTGTGGGGTGGTGGTGGAGGTGATGACAGGTTCGTGTTTATATTTATGCGCACGATACCAGACGATGATGATTTATCTGCGCGAGCGCACACGCTCTACTGCAATGTTAGGTAAATATGAGATCTCGCCGTTTGCCTGATGACTGATGATAGTAAAAACTCGTTCGCAGCGCAAATCCCGTTGCATTGTTGTGCAAAATCCGTACCCGGTGCAACGATGAGGGTTTCGCACGGGCTCAATGTCACAAAATTCTGCGATATTAATGGGACACTGTCAATTTCCTGGCAAATCTCCTCGCTTTGCCGTTTAGTAAGAATATCCGTTTTTATTTATTTAGCTCGGATTGTTTCCATTGTTATCTAAATTTACCTACGAATCAGAGCTGGAGCTAATTACACGGAATATATGATGAACAAATAAAATGATTAATTTTTTACAGAATAGTACCGATACCCTCGTAAAAAGAAATGTTTTAATAAACTGATTATTATATCAATAACTGATGATATTTCATTAATTATTGATGCAGTATCATCAATTACTGATACATTAATCAGACTGAAACACTTTTTCTTAAGAGTAACATTCTAATCTAACGTAGTAATGAAATTTGAAAGTTGTTACTAATTGAACGTATCGTTAAAATCTAATTTAAACAATATCCTAACGAGAATGAATAGTCGGGAAGCGAACCATTTGGAACCACGATCAGATTCAACTCTACTGTGTGTCAACTGTTGGTATCTAAAGCGCTATCGGTCACCATGGCTCCTGTAAAACGACGTCGATAATGCGGACTGCGTCTGGTTCATGTCTGAACTGAGGTCGTTCGATCTTTGCTCCCAACCCACCCACGTTCACCTCTCACGGCCTCTCGAGCCTCTCTTGCACGCGAAATCCTTTCCACGACCCGCCACTCGATATCCTCCAAGCCACGCACTGAGCCATAAATTCAGTTCCGCGTACAAGAACGTTTTTCTTCTTTCCACCGAGGTGGGGAAGATATTCAGCATCACGTCATGATCCCAAATGGCTCGAAATACCCTGAACGATCGGAGCGGTAACAGGCATCATCCAGAACAAAGGTCTACAGTATATAGAGGTCAATTACGTGCAACGGTTAAATTATCAGGACGCTCGCGTTGTTTAGGGAACGTTCGGCGGTGTTAAATCGTCGAATAGATAGGTAGGTCCAGAGAGGGAACAATCGAAAACGCCAAGTTGCACGTTTTGAAGGATCCCCTCTGCAGCGAGACTGCACTTTTTAACTTCACGTGCAAGAGGTATGGTCAGTTCGACGAGTTATTTTCATCAAGGTCGACGTTCTCTCTTTCTTCCTCGCTCTTTTTCTGCTCTCTTGCTCCCTACTCTCCCCCACGGCTTACATATTCTCTCTTTCTCTGCCTTTGGATGGTACAACCTTTCATCCCTCTCCCCGGAGCTCTTTTAGATGCAAGGTCCACACGCGAACGAGGCTCGGCGAAACGGCGGGAAGGGAACTTCTTACTTCTTTTCGTTTACGATCTTCTCGCCGTTCTGAAAATCCGGCTGCGTCTGGCTTGCAACTTGCGTCAGAGATGAATGATGATTCGCACCGTCGATACAGGGAAAACAAAACTATATGGAGCATCCACCGTACACACACGATTTCGATTGTAAAAATAGACTAATAATTCTGAGCTTTATGTTCATTTTTTAAAAACTATAATCTTCTTGTACTAGTAATAAAAATATAAATTATGTGTCAGTTTATCCTATCATATTCCCAGTAAACAAGAAACATTCAAGTAATATTTAGAAATGTTGACTTTACGTGCACTTTTAAATGTTTCAAAATAATATTGTATAAACATATTAAAAAGATTATTTGATCCACGATTTTGTTCGAAACATTGCCGAAATGTTTTAAAAACATTATCTTCAAATTATAGTCAATGTTTCTTCATATTATTTCTATATTATTGTTATACAACGTTAAATATACGACATATTTGAAAACGTTAACATTATTTAACATCGTTGTAATAACGTAGTAGCAATGAATTTATATTTACTGAGTATTGTATGAATTAAAGATCTTTCCATCCTTTTAAGAAGAACGAAATAACGTCCCGTTTTTTTTTTTTTTCACCTGATTACATATTATATTCACTTCTCCCCATATCGAGAGTGTCCATTTTACGCGTCCATTTTCGACACTTATCGAAAGCTACTTTATTAAAAAGCAGATGTGCGCGATGAGCGTCTCACTTTCGTGCCACGAAAGTTGTCAGCGCTAAACGTAAAGTCCACCATTAAGATAAGTGGCTCTCGTTCGAGCGGACAAGTCGCCTCGGGTACTCGGCCGCGCACAAAGTCGCCTTTCATTTTTATTATGCGCGAAGGTGTTTCGTCGCCGCGTTACCCGGCCCGATGGGAGTATATTAAACGCTTAACGCATCGCGCGGCCCAGATCGTATCTTCGATCCGTGGCGCGATATCGATATCATTACCGTCACTACGGCCGCATATTTCGCTCTCGTCGCGGGAAGATACGCTTCCACGATAGCGCGATGTCATTATCGTGGGATCTTCGGGACCGCCGTCGCATTGTAATCCGTAATAAAGCTATCCCATGCTCTTTATACGTCGGTACGGGGTATCTCCCGGTATCGCACGCGCGTTCGCGCTTTCTCAGGCTTACGAGAGAGAGAGAGAGAGAGAGAGAGAGAGAGAGGATCCATTCGTTCGTCCGCCTTCCCCACTCCCGCATCTTTTTTCCCTCTTTGTTTTCCTAGACACATCCTACTCTCTAGGTCCAGAGGAGCCGTCTCCAACCGGTACTCGCCATAGAAGCCCGCCATCGCCGCATATTGGCAAAGTCAGTCCCGCCAATTTTAGATGCTTTGCCTCCTTTTTTTTTCCTATTGCCTCTCCTCAACCGCGCGGCCGCCGCCGCCGCCGCCTCCTACTTCTTCTTCTTCGTCTTCTTCTTCTTCTTCCATCCTCCGTCCCTCCTCAGTCCTTACCTTATTCCATCCTCCTCGTCGGCCACCGCCTGCGTAGAACTGCCATTTTATTTTCGCGAGAGTTCGCGCGCGCTATTTTTAGTCGTTCTAGAAAACCCGCCTCTCCTTTTTCCGGGTCTTGGCAACGGCCGGCCGAGAGTCGATCACGACGCCCGAACGCGATGCAATTTATTCTTACGCTTAACGCGGCCGCGAAAAATATATCGGGGCGAACCACTCGTCACTGCCAAGATGGCGATCATCAGGCGCCGCCGCTGGCCACTCCGGCGGATTTTTGACGACTCGCGATTCGCGTGCGCAACATTCGGGACGCGCCGTCGACTGCGAAAACTGCCAAGATCCGATGCCAAACAATTGTTCTCTTAAAATTTTGCTAAAATAATATCTGATTTATTGCCCGTGTGCGTAGGGTGCTCTGCTCACGCGCGGCTATTGCTATTTGCGCCGGACGCGTTACAGCTCATCATCTTGAATCCATTTAACACGTTACCGCGTTACGTTCACCATCAGTTCGCATAATCGGCGACTTTAAGCTGTGACTCTTCCCAAATCGGATTAATTGTATCTTCCCTCCCCTCCTCCCCCTCCTCCTCCTTCTCCTCCTACCCCCGAAGAAATCGTCCCGTTGACCTTTTCAAGTCTTAATCCATCCATCTCGGAAAGTAGCGTACAAGAGTATACCGTTCACCGCATAATAATAGCAATGATCTCAACTAATAAACTTTGTTAAACTATTATCCCGCGGTGTCTGGACGGGGATATAAAATTCGCCATGCCGCGCGTACGGCGAGTCGGAAATAGTCGCCAGTCATCGCTTGAAATACGATTTAATCGTATGCGCGAGCGCGCGACGGTTAGATAAAAACTGCCCGTTAGGATCGAACGTTTGTTTGTAACAATACATTTCGACAGTCCCCAGCGAAATATTTTCATTGCCGACTAATTCGGTCGCGGCACGCTGGTTCTGCGTCGCGTGTAAACTCGATTATTTACGCTCCGGCGACGTACAATTTTAAGTTCATGCAACAATAAACACGTAAGGGAACGCGGAATATTTTTATATCCATTAAATCTCTGCGTTAGATTGGCGATACCTGGTGACCGAACATATATACAAGCGAGACAGAAAAAACGACGGCCGTGCGCATAATTCGAGGATATTGATGTAGAATTAGAATCTCAATGCGACAGTCGAACGCACATTACATTGAATAAATGCTGTTAATTTTAATAGCCGCGCTTCATCACATTAATGTAACGTGTCATTTTTACATCGGCGCACGGCAATCCTATTAATTACTAATCAATACTAAATATTGAAGAGTCTATCGGCGAAGAAAGGAGGTGAAAAATTCGCTTTCAGCAAGAAAACAATGCTTAATCGAGCGCGTTCGGCCGTGGGCGATTTAACGGAACGCGGAAATAACTGGACGGGCATACGAGCGCGGCGAGATAATGTTCAGTCCCATCAGAATTGTGAGTATTGATCGCGCTCCCTAGTAAATATATAGTTTCATCTAGCGCGTCCTAGTGCGTCCTAGTCGATAAATATGGCCGATGGGTGTCCGGCGGTGTCGCTGCCGAAAGTGTGCCCGAGCCCTATCCTTTCTTCTTCGCGCGGCCGAATGCGAGAACGCGAAACGACGAGGGGTTCGAGAGAGCGAGCGAGCGTGCGAGCGCGAGGGGTCGACGACCCCGCGGAAAATCGATCAACTGGAGATCGGAAAGGACGAGGGCCAGCGCGTATAAAGTCCGCCGCTGTCGGTGCATGGCGAATGCATCGATGCGACGACGCGTCTCGCATGCGTTGCGGACAAGGCTTGCGCTCCGGTCGCGCCGTCGCGCAAGTCGATAGATTCGCACGCGGCGTTTCTTATGAAGGAAACGGATTCCCCCTGGAAGGACACTCACGTGGATCTTGAAACTTTCGCCGATCGATTCACGTGAGCCTGAGAGTGGTCCTCGGACGATGCGATTTGCTCTCGTCGGAGAAGGGTGCGTTTCCATGCACGTTCCATGCATGGAAACGCACGCGCTCGTAAAGGATCATGCGACAATAAAATACGCGACGCCGAGCGCTCGTTCGCAGACGTGTGCCGCGAGGGGA
>QKQZ01053327.1:0-10821 GCA_003595255.1 Solenopsis fugax
ACTCTCACTCTCTCGACCGAGAGGGAAATTCGGCAGCTGTTTTAAACCCGGCTAACTGGCGAAACTCTACCGCCGAGCCACCTCCGCCCGCTCTACCCTCCTATCTCCTCGAGCTCTGCCCCTGTATCCCTCCCTATTACTTTCCCCTTCCTTCCGACGCGCCTTCGTGGGCCCTCTTTGTCACTCCCGTCACCCGAACGCTGCATCACGCGACGCAGTAGTATTTACGGATACGAAATCGATTTTTACAATGGTGATTTTACCGCGCGACCGAACCGTTTTAAAATTCACGCACTCGCCTTTGTCTCAAGGACACCGGCCAGTAATTCGATGGGAACCGAGGATAACGTGCACCTGTGTGCACGTCTCGGCTTAATTCTAATTACGTTACGCATGTCCATTACAGGGTGAAATGAAATAAACGACGAGTACTGTTGCAATCAAGAATTTTGATATAAAGAGGCATATTATCTGAGACCTATTGTTCTGAATTTATATTGAAATGGAAATTTATTTAAGCGACTTTTATAGCTATTCATAATCTCAAATTAAATTGAAAAACAGTGTACTAGAGTTTGATACAATTTTATTATCTTTCATTAGACAAGTTACTTTGGTTCTGCACTCTTAATATTTTTACTCTTATATGCATCTCTCTCTCTCCCCCTCTCTCTCTCACGTATTCAATGTTCGTAAATCGTCATCAGTATCAGGTTGTGCATTTCTTTCGTTCTGTGCGTGCACAGATATAATTAGTCGAAACGAGACCGACAAACGTAATAGAAGATTTAAGAAACTTCTACGGTGATAAGAGTGTTGCGTAGTAATAGGTCTATTTGCATGTAATTAAAAAAAAATAAAAAGGGATCATTATCGCATTGAGTCGGGTAAACAGCAAAAATATAATATCCCCGAGGTATGCGCTTTTAATTATGCCACTCGCCATATACGTTTATCGTCGAAGCGAAAATACAACGCTTGTCGCTTACCGGAATATTCGTTCGGCATTTTCAACTATCGAGTTTATGTCCGTGGCTTTTTTGTATGAAGCGACGTGCTGCACACAGGCTTCAGTGTTTCCAGGACAGATATCAGTTGCTCTAATTTTGAGTACTAACAATGCACCAGTCTCACGCGGCTCTTTCGACGAACGCATACACACACACACACACACACACACACACACATACGCGCGCACGAGGGTGTGTGGTGCGAGAGAGACGCACCAAATATGGAAGCACGCAAATATAAAAAAGGACAGTATAGTAATAATAATGAAAAATGAAATATGACGGATAAAGGATTTCGTTGCACTCGTCTAATTAGCCAAATGGATTCGTCAGATCTCGGATTAAGGCATTATCTCGCAAGTTATTTATCACCCGTTAATTCTAGCGATATCACGATATACATTTAAGGTCCATTTCTGCCTCGACGTCGCATACGTACGTATATGAAGGCATTGCGCCTACGTGAATCTTCTCTATTAATAGAGGACTCCGACAAAATTGCATTCGTGGACACGTGACATTGAGTTGCTATCTACTGACTTGTGTCAGGGAATATAACATATACATTATCTTTTTTATTTCATCTTAAAACACATGTATTCGTATTCTATGAAATTAAATGAAATGAAAACTCGAAATATATATATATTTTTTTTCTTTTTTTACCAATCTATTCTCCGACTTTCTTTTTCTCTCCCCACGTCACGCTTTATGATAAAGCGCTTTTTATTGAAATGCGGATAAAATTAATCGATTTCTCGCGCGGTATATTCCGTACTTACGGCCTACTCTTCGCCGTCACGAAAAGAGCGAAAAGAATATCGAAAATTCGCATCGCGCGTAAAACTTGCTCGCGTTCGAGAGCGAGCGAACCGCGACGAGCAGGCGCAGCCTGGTTTGGCAACGGACACGGCGTTCGACGGTCGTCCGCATCGCGAATGCATATCCAACGTGTGTATGTGTGTGTGTGTGTGTGTGTGCGCGTGCGTGCGTGCGTGCGTGCGTGCGTGCGTGCATGCATGCATGCGTTCGTGCGTGCGTGCGTGTAACACGCCGTGCACATTTGCGTCGCCCTCTTTCCTCTCTTCCCCCATCCCTCTCGCTTCTTCCCTCCTTTCTCTTCGCGTTTCTTCCCGCTTCGTCGCGCGGACGCTCGTGTGGCAGCCTCGCCGAACGTACGGCTTTTTTTACCACACACTGACCTGGGTTAACTCGGCGTGCAGTGCCGAATAATAAAACCGCCGGAACCACTGACCCTCTCTGCATATGCACAAATGTGTGCACGCGTGTGTGCGCTCACGTACACACACACACAAAATGTACGGACGAATGCACGCGCTAACACCAACGCCAATCCCGCTCCGCCCTCCGGTCAAATATAAATGCGCCCGATGCATCGTGTACCACATACACGCACGTGCATACACGCGGCGGTAGTGGTAGAATGCACCGAGTGGCACATAAACGGTGCCTCGAAACCGAGGGCAGGGCCACGGTCACCCGAAAATACGGCCGCGCCTCGTTCTCGCGTCTCTCCTTTCTCTCTATCTTTCGCGTCTGCTACACTTTTCCCTCGCTCTTGCGAATTCCCTTTCTTTTTTGGCGCCGTTTGCGGCGAGTTTCAATGGCTACGTGCGCATCGCTACAGACTGATTCACGAGACGCGACCATTGATGGCGTGTCATTACGCGGCACTGCCTCTCTCTCTCTCTCTCTCTCTCTNCTCTCTCTCTCTCTCTCTCTCTCTCGCTCAAAGTATTAAAAAAGTGTATATATTTTATGAGAATAAATATTATGTTGCGAGTAATTTCGTATACTTCTATTTTCACCATTGCGCAATATCTAGAGACTCAGATTTCCCGCATTTTCCTCTTCAGCTGCGAAAAAGTTATATATCTGCACAAACGAAGTAAATGGCATACTTGTACAGTATCTTTATATTAATCTTAGAGATTTTTTAAATAGGATTATATTTCCCGTTGCATTCTACAATGGACTAAATACGCGATGCGTACTTAATACAGAATTGTTATGTTAATAAGAGTTAATAAGGGTTAATAAATTCTGTATTTAAACGAGCGGGAATAAATGGTATAGGCGTATATTTCTTTGGCAATTAATACTTGAGACATCCAACATTATGTCTATCCACACGTTCCTAATGACATTACACACTTGCGGTTTTCTTTACCACGTCTGAGCAAACACTTTACGTCTGAAAGCCACGTATCCTAATTGACTTAATATTTTCCCCGTTTAAAGCGCTACCTACGACACCTTACCACGCTTTATTACTCGACATTCCAGATTTTATTCAATTCTAAGCTGTCAATGCGGAATCCACAAACCATTCAAGTGGAACGTGTGTCAAGAGATATATTCGACCGTTGATATAAAAATAGAAAAGTCAATTTTTTTCATTATTACAATATCTTCTAGAAGGTAACGAATATTGCTTTAACGACACAAACGTGTTGAAAAAGTGATATAATACTTTTTTTTATCTGACGAATACTTGAGTTGAATAAGGCCTACCTAACTTATTTTATTTTTTATAAAATTTTTTATTTATGGAGATATTGAAATAAATTAAGTGAGAATAAAATGTTCATTTTAATCACTCACAAAAATAAAATTATCTTCTATATAGAACATTTGTAAGGAAACAAAAAAAATTTTTTTTCACTCTGACACTGGATCTTATTTAAATGCTTTTGTATTTAATAAAACCCAAATAAAAAATAAATTGAAAATAATAAAGGAACTGAATATTATCTTCCAAATCACTTTCAAAATGATTATTAATCATAAAAACAAAATCTCTTAAAGTCTACTCTACTGTTAAACGTCACAATTATCTTTAATCTTGTCTATAATTAATTTCTTAACTTTTGGAAATTCTTGGCCATTTGAGTGTAATTTTAGCTTTTTAGATATTAGCAACATTGCAAATCGTTATGCTCTGCAAGCCATATACATGACAAACAAATGATAATAGCCACAACAATAAACGTATAAGTAGATGTTATTTAATAAGTACATTATTTATAAAAAAAGTATACTTATTCCAAAAAATCAATATATATATTTTTTTCTATAGCTAGGAAGTTGAATAATATTATAATGTTACAATAAAAATAAAATAATATATACTTAATAAACTTTGCAGCGAATGTTTATAAAAACGGTTCATTTACCCACTTCGTCAAAAGTTTTTGTTGCACTAAATAAACGTGTTGCTATCGGTTTTTAATTCCCCAGTCTCCATTTACCTACTTCCTGTAACACACTTTTTAAGCATATATTCTAGGCATAAAGCGCGTTTTTAAACGATAAATTTAAAAGTGGGCCTTATTTAGTGTTGGACCTTATGCGGTTCAAGTAACTTAATAATAGAAAAAATTAAAATTCTTAATAAATGAAGGAAACATTGTCGTTGCCTGCACGATCCTTAAAAAAATTCGGATTGCATGATTCATGTGGTTATCGTCCATCACAAGCGAATCTGTACGGAATGCATGACACAGAAAAGTGGTCCGGCATGACGATTATGCTTAGAGCACTCCTGAAACAAAGCGTCCCCTGTCCGACCACCACGACCTATCCGAATGCGTGCCAGCATGCGTACGCACGCGAGATGCCCTGTGTATAAGCGAAAGGTCCATCAAGCCGTCCGTTCGTGCCGAGTTCGCAAGCATCGCGAGCGCAGACGTCAAGTACGGGAAGAGAATAACTCGATGAATAAAAGCCGCAGCTAAAAATACCGTTTGCAGACTATTTATTCAGAATTTATGTTCAAAATTTTCTGGCTTTATCGCAGCATTAATTATTAGCATTGATAATTTCCGCGTTTGAGAAAATGAAAGAGAGAGAGAAAGAGAAAGAAATATAATTTATTTAATTTTAAAACGTAATAACGAATTGATGTCCAGATAAAACTGATATCACAATATGATAGAATTGATATCCAATTCAATGTCGTTTTAAGCGAACACTGTGGATAGAGAATGGCTTCTTTTTTTAGAGATCAGACATGATTAATCGTGCACTGTTATCTTGACGACTTCACGTTAACCGTTATTCGGAGATTTCGATGTTGATTCACGTATCATAAAGCGGGAGATCGACCGCGGTCGCACTCGAATTCCCAGCGCGCGCCGAACTATCATAACTAGCGCGATACCACGAAACGCAAGTTAAACGCTCGTTCTGAACGAACTCGCGGGAGTTAAAATTCGACCGCGATGCGGTCGAGCCGCAGCTCGAATTCGTCTTTCGGATCGCGCCGCACGAATGGACTGTCAAAGCGCGCGGTATATACCGGTATCGATAAAGCGCAATTAGCGGAATTGTGTTGGCCGCACACACATCAGTTGCGCGCGAGCGGTAACAACGAATCGATTACGCCTCTTTTTTTTTTTTTTAAACATCGCGCTCGATCGATCCGCGCTCTATCCGCGGCATCGATCGCGACGCTCTAAACAATCTGAAACCAGACACGGCCGTTTTCTGACTCATTCGCGACACTGACGAGCACGTCAGTCAATAACCCGCGGCGCGACGCGACGATAATCGCGAAGAAAGAGCCCGATACCAATGCGCAAAATCAAATTAACTTATCTACGAATCTATTTGTTGTAGAGAGAAAAAAGAAGGAAGATATTGTAAACCTAAATTGCAATATCCGATACAGAGAATTCGCGCTTCAACAGAGACAAGATAGAACTATTATCAATTAAGCAATTAATTAATTAAGCAATTAATTAATTAAGCAATTAATAAGCAATTGCCAATTAGAAATAGTCAAATGACCGAGCTATCCCGAAATACTTCTCACTCATAAATGCATCCGGAATTACAATGACGAAATAAATGACGAAGCAGCCGTTGTTTCGAACCTGGACTAAAGCATTCAGCGCTATGATCATATCGCATTCAGCAATATTTACTGAAAGAATTATTCGGGATCAGGTATTACGGCTTTCATGCTCGTGGAGTACAGAGAAGATGTATTAATCTTATCAGAGTGCTCGATTCTCTCTCGGCGAAATCTCTATATGGAGGAATCCTTATACAAGGACGCTCGTCTCGATCGCTCGCAAGTCGAGTTGTGTATTTGCGTTCCGTTCGTCGTGCATTATCTACAACCGCAGCAGGGATGATGAAAGAGCCAGGCGCTTCATTAAGAAACAGGCGAAGGTTCCACCACGGCCGTTGATCTCCATTGTTTACGCGCGTCGGCACTATTTGAACAGGAATTGAACATCTCGAGCTAAGATACCTCCGCTTTTGATGTTTCTAAACGAATTAATCGCCGGTTGCTTTAGCGGTATCTGCGTTAAAATCACGTGGACGAATTCAAAACTCTCACTAACCTACTAAACTTATTCGAAAGCTAAAGACAAATTGGTCTTATCGTCAGTCTGCTCGCCTCGCGTTACAAAATTGATCTTACATAACTTTCCATAATCAAATGGTACAGTTACATCCGAGTTAAAAATGTGTATGAAAATATACAATTGGTAGAACAAGGATCAGCGGGCGAGGCACTCTTGACGAAAAATTGAATCGTATAGATAACTGGAATAAACTAGTATTTTTAACAGTCAACGTCAAATAATGACCCGTAATTTCTAACAACATATAGCCTAACAGTAAATCGCGGCGGTCGCTCTCCGTATAAGAGCCCCTCCCCCCTTTCCCTTCTCACGTGTAACGTATCCGTGCGCTTAACGTAGGCGTTGTAATGACTGCGGTTTCATACAACCGCTCCACAATAGGTTTCACAATTGTTACGGCACGTATCCAGGCGCGTGGTCTTATTGCGCGAGAAAAGTGATAGTTTGTAGCATTGCACTTGGGTACGGCGGTGAGGTAATGCAGCGCGCCAGGCTGCATCTCATTATCATTTGGCTTTATCAGCGTGTACGACGGCAGCAGCAGCAACGGTAAGAGCAGCATCAGGACGACCGTACTCTCCATTGAGTGCCGTGCTGTATGTCGAGTCAAAGAGACTCCCTTCGACGACGACTTTCCCATCAACAATGATGTATACTCGACCGAGTCGAAAGGTCGCTATTTGCGAGAACAAGGAATGAGCTGATCCCCTTTAAGGATCGTCTGCTCCCTTCGCTTAATTGAGAGGCTTACCCGAAAACCGGAGTACGGAAATTAGTTCTTCGCGACTGCGCAACGGTTACAAAAATTATGCAGCTCTTCCACCGATTGTTGAAGAATTATATTTTTAAGATATATTTTTTGAATATGTCTTGTTGGGCACGATAACTTTTTAAGTGTTCAAAACGTAGACAGAAGAAATTATACATGTATATAAATTAATCTTTAAAAAATTTGATAGTCTTAAATTTCAATAAAATATTTTTTATATCTTTATGTCAATATAATAGTCATCTATAGCACAATATAATTGTTTTGATATTAATAGCGTTAAAAATTCTAGTTCTTGAAGGTATTATTGTTTCATTTTCAATATTTTTTTCCTTTTAACGTATAAAAATTATTATTGCATAATAAAAATATATTTTTCTTGATAAAACTATATAAAATTCTTCACGTAAGCAAGTCATGTCTATCTGACGCTATGTAATCTCATTTCAATATTTAATATTTCGAATGTCAAAATATTCTCAAAACAAGAGTATTCTTTTTTTCTGTATACAGGCAATCTTTGTAAGAGTAATCTTTTTGAATATCATCTGAGTTGTTTTTTACATCCCAGCAGCGAGAACTAAAGCAACATACAATTTTCATTAATTTACTAATTAAGAATTCATACCTATTTTATTTCTTCTTACTTTAGAAATATTGAGTGTATTTATGTAATGATCTCCAATAAATTATAAAACAGGTATCATTTACGCGAAAAAAACTAGGTGACTATTCTCAAGTTAAAATGTTCGTTATTTATATACTTTTTTTAAGCGATAATTGTCAGTTTTACTCCTGATAAACGTTTACGGAGAAGAGCGATCATGAAATATTTATCTTGGGCTACACAATCTTAAATATTATACGTATTTAATTGCATTTAAAAGTGTTGTAAAATTACAAGAAATTGATAGCAGGTTCTTTTTTGCAATAGGTATGTCCAGCAGCCAGCAGAAAAACATGTTTGCTTGCGTTACCGAAGGTCGTGAAGCAAAAGTATGGATCCGGATCTAACTTCACATATTTTGCTTCATCTAAATAAGAATCATTTATACGCCATTACCATCTCTTGCATAACACAAATCATATTTCGTGTTTAAAAATAATTCTCTATTTCATCTTTTTCTGTTGAGTTACGTTAATGCAGTAAAAAATAGTACTTAACAATAAAGAGCAGATAATTTTGTAACATTATTGTAAATCGCAACCATGAGAATCAAGCACGAAACCGAAGTGCGTAGAATAAGCAAAAAACATTAACGTATTTGATATGTAGAGAGGGGAGGGGGGAAGCTGCATTTACTAAATTGCCAATTCACTTTGCGCAAACACGATCGCCTATTCAATGTGCGAATCAGCCTCGTTTAAATCTGCACTAAGGATTTCAATCTCCTCGAAAAATTTCCACTTTGTCCTAAAAACTCGCTACGAAATACGTGATTCAAATGATCACGCGAGGCCACGCTTCGCGAGAATCATATCGGTATCTCGCCGCTGAAAAAAGGCGCGAGCGCGTAGAGATGAAAATAACTGGAAAAAAACTAGAAACTTTGAGTAAGAAAACTCAGCAAAACAGTTTTTTATTCCGGCCTTGAAAAGTTTTTTTCACTCGAATATATATATATTTTTTTCAACATTTAACACTGTATTATTGTTCTACTTCTAGAATTCAATTTTTGCATTCATCTAAAAGATTTCTGTATATAGATAAGTGTAAACAATCAAAATCAAAATCAAAATGCAGTACAATAATTAAATGACGATGAATACTTAGATCATTGTCGACAGGAAGCAGAAAATTAATTCAAATCTCACGTTATTTGAACAAACACATCCCATTTGTTTATTTAATCATTAGGAACTCAAAAATATTAAATAATATTGAAATAAATAACATACGTATTTCAAACATTTTAATAATAAATATCAAGAGAAAATTTTATGTCTGTTTCTTTTAGAGAGAGTATTTTAGTAAAAATACAGATTTTTTAATCATAAAAACTAGTTTTTTTACTTAATTTCTTACCTCGAATTAAAAAATATCCGTTTTCTTTTTTCATCTCTACGACTGAAAATTTCTCACTCAACGGCGCATAATATAGGATTATAAGATATTTCTGGCTAATATTTTGTGGTTCATGTTTATCATTTATGTAACAATTTATCTATAATCGCTCAATTATTCTTCAATTTTAAAAATTATACTTAATAACACCTATAAGTAATTATCAAAAATATTATCATGGAAATAGCAAAAATTTTGCTCTTATAAATTATGAAAAAAAAAATATGAGCGTGAAGCAATGTAACAAAATACAATGTAATTTACACAAAAAGTCTTTAGATAAAAGATTTCTAAGAAATATTCGAAAGTATAGTAAATATTAATAATAACATGATATAATAAAACAAGCTAATCATACATTATAAATAAATTCAATATATAATAAGTATTACAAAGAAGTTCTTGTTTACTTTCTGCACTAAGGAAAAAATTACTAAACTTTAATAAATATTTATTCGAATAGTACTAATAAAATAATTACTAAATGTAAATATATATTTATTTAGTATAAAAACCGCTAATTTAAGTATCATTTTTTTTTCTTATAAAGTAAATATTTATGTACTATAAGTAAACATTTCATTAGTAGTATTCGAATAAATATTTATTAAAATTCAAAAGCTTTTTCTCTCAGCGTAGTATTGTATATTATTTATATATAGAAACAATATTATTTGTAATATAGTTAAACAAAGTAAAATACACGTATATAATGTGTTTCTCAACAATAAACGTACTGTGAGAAATATTAATATTTCATATTTATATTGAGTGCTCAGCAACTATGTAAATTACACTGATTATTATTCGAGATACTATGTAGAAAAAAATTAGTTTTAGATCAACAATCATATTCTCATATATAAGCAAGAATTTAAAATTTTCTTAAAAAAAAAATTAGATAATCTTAAACAGACAACTTATTTTATGAAGAAACAAAATTCTTCATGTAAGTTGTTCAAATTATGTCTATTTAAGATTATCGAATTCTTTCAAAAAAATTGTATACTCTTGCTTATATATGAGAATATGATTGTTGATTTGATAATAAGATTTTTTTCCTGTGCATATCTAATAATTCTTCAATTTGACTAAAGTCAATTACTACATAAAAAAATTAAATGTTTGGCATAAATTTAAATTTGAAGGTTCTTTGAAGATTCCTCGTACGGCGGTACAATACCGCAGAAAACTCGTCGCAAAGTACATACCGTGTTACACCCGTCCTTCAACAAGCACGTTTGAGTTTACACGCGCGTAGCTGCCAGCCTCGAGGGAAGTGAATACCGTGTGGCTCCTCGTGCGATCGGTCTCCGCAAATTATCACCCATCTGCATTTCAACCAGTCGTCAAGGACGAACTTCTCCTAACCTCCTTTCGCGCGATTTCGAAACCTTGTGTCTCGGGGGATTAGAGTGTCTTCCTCCAAACGGGCAGCCGTCAATCGCGCAAACGGTTCGCGCAACGATTCGAATTGGTTCGGATTAACACCGCGAACGCGAGATCGTCCGCGTTGTTCCACTTTGCGGAACGTCGATTTTCGCGCGTGTGTCGGAGTTACCTTTTTATCGGGCCGCA
>QKQZ01053330.1:0-18601 GCA_003595255.1 Solenopsis fugax
TATATTAAATCATATGTCATTCCACAATCATAGTAATTTATGATAAGCGTAACGAGTCATAAAAACTCAATGCTTAATCAGCATTAAAAAGAAATGTGAACTTTCGAGAGATAGAGATATCTGACAAAGCAGCAATGTTGGAATTTCTATATCTGTAATTATAACTATAACGAACGATAATATGCTAATGGTTTTCATGCATCGGCTTTACTTTATTATATTTATTAATCCACTTCAAAAGGAATTCTTTCAATTATATAGAATAATAAGATTTAACAATAAAATTGTTTCCAATTTTCAATTTGATCGGTATTAAATCCAAGAGAAAACACTCGATCCTATTTCGAATAACAGGACGCTCATAATCTTTTCTAAAAACGTGATATGCAATAATTTAACCACGTAATTACCAGAATAAATCTGATGTCCTCAGATAATTAACATTATCTTCAAGCACAATCTGCTTCCGTAATGAAGATGCCCATCACATGAAATATGCGTCATCCCATGAAAATACTATTCTTTTGTTTCTGCGCATAAATGCGCTTTAATATAGCGCAAGAATAGAGATGTTTAATTTATTCAGAGAATTTAATGTTTTTTTACCGGTGCATCTTAATTATACGATAGCGTGATCGCACGTTGTGTAATAGTTTCTGGTCGTGAAATCTTTTTACGTACGTTTGTTTAAAATTATTTGCCACTGACCTTTCAAGTTCAAATGATCACAAACCAGTACGAGCAACATATTTCGTTAAACCGGTATTAGCCTCAGGCTATTTATATCCAAAAATTGCAAAAATTTGTATGAAGAAATTATGAAGAAAGATTAATTACAACTAGCATTATAGAATACTGCCGAGAATTTTGTATGTTGAAATTATATAATCACTGTTATAATTACATAAATTAATGTGATAAACGCAATTATATGCTAATGCAGAGAAACACATTCGGCACGTTATTACTAAATAATAAAATTTTTTAAATTTAGATCGGCAAGATTATGTAAAAAAATCATAATATATTATTCAGACTTCAATTTATCTCTCAAAAAAAAAAAAAACGAACAAATAGTTTTATCACTGATAAATTATTCAGAAAATTCAAGCAAAGCAAATCTATTTAAAATTATGATCAAATTTGACGTGGCACTCACCAGAAGGAAACACCGAAACACGACGAACAGCAAACGAGCACCTTCCACTCGGAACAGCAATGTTCAATTAGCTCGGTTCCGAGAGTAAAGAATCGTGGTTTCCTCGGTTCATCCACAAGATCCCTACTCCGAGCACGTTTATCGTGGATAAACTCTCCCACTTATCTTCTGTTATATCGTGGCTCCGAGACTTGGAGAACCGGCATTTCCCACCTATACATTGACCCTGAGGACCGACGTTGTTTTCCTGGAAATTCCAGCAAAGGAACTCATATTACATTCCCTTGATGTGAACCCCCTTTCTCATGACGCACAACACAAAAAATTATTCTTTAAAAGAATATACATACTTTTATTGACCCAACGGACATAAGTCAATAATGACTAAGCGAGTCCTTCGAATATTGATGTTATGCAGCAAGGAATTTTTCAGCTTAAGCTAAACGAACTTTCTAAAGAGTGTTGATACACTTTATCAAATAATTTTTTCAGATCTTTACAAATTATAGTAGTATAGTAACAATTTATTTAACTTTGATTTCAATTCGAGGTCAATGTGAGCCTAAGGCGCATTATTGATGTACATACGATAAACTGGTTTTTTTATATCTTTCCTTGATTTTTTTCAATTATATTCACTGTGAAACAATATATTACTCAATACCGGTTTCGATCTTTACTAAGATTCCTTTTAGTTGATGACCTTAAGTAAACAATTAACAAACTAATCAAAGCGAAAAGGCTTATTCATTTTTTAATGCAAAATTGTAAGGATACAACTATTGCAATAATAAATTTGAATTATTCAAATTTATAATGTGTGAGCTTAACACAGAATTTTTTAAATTACATGTTTTTTTTTAAATTGAAGAAAATTGAAATTCTGCTAGTAATTAATGAATCATCAACATAAAACCAAATTAACGATTTTGACTTCACCGTTTGGTTGCATACGATTCAGGTGACACGTAATATCATATATTGTCCATAGGTGTTGTAACAGCATTTCACATTCGATGTTATATCTGATCGGAAGTGCCATTTACCATTCCCATTTTTCATCTGTAAGTTTTTACTGGACGGTTGCGAATCATATATGTAATGCGTTTCGTAAAAGTTTGGGATTCACAAATTATTGGTGTTAAGGTCAAGTATATGTGGATAAGCGTAATCATTCTTTAGACATTATAAAGATGACGTCTTGTTTATCGTGATTTTACATACGATTCTTCTCCGCGCAGCTTGCAGCTAAGAGACAAATAAATTTGCGGATTTTAATCTGATCTAAAAAAATTATGAAAAAAATTGCGGGGATAGACGTATACTATTGCGTCTATGCTTGCAGGTCAGTGATATTTACATTTAAAAAAAATGACTTGCGTCATTCTCTTTCTCTCTTTTTATTAATACGTAATACTCATTTGAATTTTCTTAACTAGAAGTACGAAAGCATAAGCAGTACTAAGCAAAATAGTTGAAATAAATGGCAATAGAAATATTATTTATTTAAAAGATGTATCTATAAAAAGTACTTTGAAATAAATATTTTGTGTAATACAAATATGAAAAATGCAAATAGTATTTAACATTTATATGTATTACATTTATTTAAAATAAGATATTTATTTTATATTTCGATATATTATGGATAAATAAGTTTTCTCTATTTTTTATTTTTATTTTCTTTTTCTTAAGAGTAGAAAATAGAAAATAGTAAGACTAAAATAATAAGTTAGCTACTTGGAAACTAATGGCATGTGAATTTATTTTAAAACATTCAGAAAAAATGAGTTACATTTGTATATCTATGAAATGTATGTTGTTTTTTTATTTTAGTCTATTTTTTATTTTGTAAGAAATAAAAAATAAATAACAGAAATTAGAGAAAATTTATATATCCATGACATTGAAATGTAAAATAAATATCTTATTTCACGTATAAATCTAGATATAAATATTTATAAAATTTTTTACATTTACTACACAAAATACTTATTTCAAATAAAATTTTTTATAGACACATCTTTTACATAAATATTTCTATTGAATTTATTTCAATTTTTCTCTAGAACCAATTGTAAATACAATTATAAAGTTAACAAGCAATCCCGATCAACCCCGATTTGTTTAATACCACATTAGAGGAAAAACACGTTAAAAAATGAAGTATCACAGTAGTCGATCATACTCCATTTACTTAATTGTCATTAATGACGCACGATGGCACAGAGAGAGATTGTCGAGATTGTGTGTTGGACTTCACCGTTTGATTCACGCGATTCAGGTGACACGTAATATCATATATTGTCATAGGTGTTGTAACAGCATTTCACATTCGATGTTATATCTGATCGGAAGTGCCATTTACCATTCCCATTTTACCGAACGCGAGAAATATAAATGACACTGTTTATCAGCTCGACAAGCAACTGCTTTGTGAAAATATGGATGAGTTAAAAAAAATTTATCGAAAATAGTATTCGCGAAATCGAGGATTCGTAATCTTTGGAATTAGTTGCACAATTGAAAAATAATTCGCTTCTGTTCTCTCATAACGCTGTCGCTAAAAATATTATTATTTATTATTTACAATAGCGAATGCAATTACTTGGAAAGAGCTCTCTATGGACATTAAGATATTCTGTAGTAATCTAAGAGATACATCGTGCGTCACTAATGATAATAAAAATTGTTAACAGGAAATCATAAATATCTGTAGCTTAATTAAACGTTTGTTTCTTTATCGAAAATGCATCTTTAAAATGTAAAACGTTTTTGTAAACATGCCTTTCGAATCGAATTTTAAAACGTAACTCAGATTTCTGCAATTTGACTAAAATTACATTTTTCAAAGAATAAATAAAATAAAACTCTGTGGTAATCAAAGTTCAATATTTGATGCGATAAATGTTGCACTTATACGAGCATAAATATCGTGATTATGTTATCATCGAAGACTTTGAACTCAGCGAAATTGCGCTAGGAAAAACATAAACATGCATGTAAAATATAATAATTACAGAAGATATTATTTTTTCAATTTAATACATTTAAATATTACTAAACGTAACGTTACTAAAAATATTATATAATTATGCAAAGAAAATATTAATTATTGTTTAATTAATAATTCTATATTGTCTTAATTATTTGAATATTAATAATTTAATGGATTGTATACAATATATTATATAATAATATTGAAAGAATATATTTAATGGGAGAGAATATTGTCGGTAGAAGTCTTATGCTCGATTTTCGAGTTCTGGAGTCAGTTCTTCCAATAGCCGTGATCGTCTAGTGGTTAGGACCCTACGTTGTGGCCGTAGTAACCCAGGTTCGAATCCTGGTCACGGCAATGTGAAAAACATTGTCACGGTGGAAGTTTTTTTTTATTAATTTTAGAGTAACGTCAACTTAAGAAAGTATAACCGTATCAAATTATGCGTTTGAAAAGTGAAATACTCCATTCTACAAAATAATTTATTGATTTTGTTTGCGCGCGGACGTGTGCATGCTTGTGCAGATTTACAAAACAGCTGTTAATTTTTCAATTAATCTTTCAGAATTTCTTAAATTTGTTGAATATATAATAATAACACAAAGATAAAGAAATATTTAAAAAAGAAATACTTAAAAAAATATATTTAAAATATTTAGAAATATTTATCTTGTATTATAAAAATATTCGCTTTTGCAAAATTTTGTAATTATCTTTGCTATACATAATTATTACAAATAATTTTATGTTGTTGATTACGATCTCCTCGAAATATGTATTTAATTACTTAAAACATTTTTTTATTTATCGACGCAAACATTGTGCTCAATTTTCAACACTTTACTCAGTTCTTCCAGTAGCCGTGATCGTCTAGTGGTTAGGACCCTACGTTGTGGCCGTAGTAACCCAGGTTCGAATCCTGGTCACGGCAATGTAAAAAACATTGTCACGGTGGAAGCCTTTTTTGTGAATTTTTTAAATATTTATATTCCGATAATATAATCGTGCAAGTTCGAAAGTTTGCCACGTGTCAAAGATTTGCGTTTTTTTTTTTAAGTAATTTAAGATCGTGTTTGCAAATTAGTCTTGTTATATCATTCAATCGTACTCAACTTTATTATGAATAACAGTTTTCGAATGTCTTATAATTCAAAATACATAGTAAAAATATCGAAACTAGAACACAATAATGTGCTTGACCTCAGAGTCTTTCCCACGTTCATCATGCTGTGATAACGTTTGTATGTTATACAACTGATAATAGTTGAAACAAATACATTCAGATATTTGTTCTCGGAAAATAAATTTATATCATATTACATTATTCGCTGTATGATTAGAAGATTCAATGAAATATAGACTGTTCGTGGAAACAAATAAATAACGCAAAGTATGTAAGTTATTAAAATATCATCACTTTATTATTATAATTGCTATAAGTTATGTGAATGATGTCAACGTATATAAACAACACACATCGCAGATGAATTAGAAACATCATTAAATTACATACAACACACATCATTATACGCCATACGTTGCGAACTGTTGATCTATCCAGTGACGATGGTGCGATACACTGGCATACACTGCAGGCATGTTAGAAGTTTTGCAACCAATACCCCATGATACGATGCCAGCCTAAAATGAAAAATTTTCCAAGTCCATTTTTTTGTCCAATAAAAAAGTCTGCGAACTTGGCCCAATTAAATCCACGTCTCACACTGAGAAAAAAGTTGTTAACTTGACTAAATTTTTCAATTGGATTAAATTTTTTTCGATTCAAGTATTTATATATTTAAGTACATAAATACTAGAACTGACGAAATTTAATTAAGTTTAACAACTTTTTTTCTCAGTATAATTAAAATAGCAAATGAATTAATATAATGTATAAATTATATAGATAAATAAAAATTAAAAGAATAAATTTTATTGATTAAAACTATATAATTAGTACGACAACGTATCATGGCTAGAGATATGCGAATTATTCGAATACGAATCAGATAAGATTCAGATTTGAATCTTATGATTCGAAAATTTCGAATCTAAGAAATTCGAATATGAATTACATATACAATGACAATCTTATAAAATCTATTCTAT
Source organism: Solenopsis fugax (assembly GCA_003595255.1). Lineage (NCBI taxonomy): Eukaryota > Metazoa > Arthropoda > Insecta > Hymenoptera > Formicidae > Solenopsis > Solenopsis fugax. The sequence goes on from QKQZ01053330.1 coordinate 6,270, forward strand.
TTAAAATGATTTTATATCATATAATCTACATTATTATTCTTATAATATAGAAATCTTTTGTTATCATTTATATAATATTCAACTAATAATAATTGTGTTATTAATTAAAAGTTATCAATGATTCGATTTAATTTGACTCGATTCTCGATTCAGCGTTAGAAAACTCTGATTTGCACATCTCTAAGTCACACGGATATTTAAAACAAAAAGAAGACATTTTAAAAGTATAATAATTAAAAAGAAAGCATTATATCTGTCCATTCTGTTTTGCTCACTGCTAAATTTTTTTAGTGTGTAAAAAATATTTTTTATTATAATTTGCTTCACACCTGAAAGAACTGTTCCGTAGTGATTTGACAAATCAATGGTCCACCGCCATCACCACGACATGTGTCTGCATTTGTTTCACCGCCGGCGCAAATAAACGATCCATGTAATTCAAAGTACTGGCCCAATTTCGTGTTTCGTAAACGCGTCTGACAATCCTCTCGATCGACGATAGGAAGATTCACCTTTCGAAGCTCGATTTGATAATGCCCTTCCGGATCTAGAATGATGATTGTGAATGAATTTTGATAAGATAAAAAAAATAATAAATAGAAATCTGTAATCTTAATTCGGGGCTCACCAAAAGCATCGCTGCCCCATCCTATTCCGTAGCATCTGGTCCCAGCCGAGAAGACTGCCCCTTGTTCAGGAAGGCAAATCGGTAGAACGTTCGCGCTGTAAGTGACTGGTTCTGCTAAAACGAGGACAGCCACATCATGGAAAAGCCCATCGCTATAGTACGACGGATGTACAACTATTGCCAGGATTTTCGCTTCTTGAATAGGCAACGATTGAGTAGTATTTCCTAACTTCCACAGTCCGAAGCGTGCAATCAAATTTTCGGGCTTTTGGCTATCGGAAAATTAGAAGAAGAAACTATGAAGCTACGAAATTACGAAGAAACAAGATAAACGAATTAGAATCAATAAAAATGCGAGAAACGTTTTTACAAGTCGCTTCTTAAAATACGATTTTCATTTATACGTACTTCACAACGCAATGGGCAGCAGTGAGGATGGCCTCGTTACTAATTAATGAAGCACCGCACTGAAAAACATAACCGCTAGTCGTGGATTTTAAAAGTGCGACCATCCAAGGGAATTCAGCGAAATAAGTTTTCTCAGAGCCAGGGGGAAAAGGTTGTGCTGTAAGCAATTGCGGTTATCATTTAACAACAGCTATAGTAGCTGAATCATATATTGTTCTGAATTTATACTTTACCTGGACAAAACTTCACGCTACGTTATTAACACGAGTATAACGACCACGGCTCATACTTACGCGGTGCATAACTATTGTTCTGTATGCCACAAGTGTCCTCGGACGAGCGTGTGTTTGGTTCGTTCGGGACGAGATCTCTGGAGGACACTGAGATGTCGACACTGCTAAGACCCTGAATATTGATCCCTGCGAGTCGACAGCAGACTTGGTCTGCCGATGAGACCAAGCACAACGTGAATCTCGAATCTATTATATCAAGACCATCCGGACTGATCACGTTCCCTTCAGAACACAGCCAGGTCTTTACGCAGTAACATTCCTGCGATGTACCCGGATTCTTCGGCGGACCGAGGTCTCTAATTGCGCCTCCTGACGACAGGCTTTGACAGGACGGTAGGCTCCTCGCCGTGCAGACATCTCCCTCTGATAAGATCTCAGAGGTTCTGGGATCTATCATGCTACCACCACCAGGCAAACTAATTAGCGTACAAGTGAAACATAGAGTGATAGTGCCGCATACGAAGCACAGTTGCACCTGTCCAGGTAATGCAGTGGTGACCGTGGTGGGTGATACCGTGGTTATTGTGGTCGGAGGTCGCTGCGTCGCCAGTATTCTGCAGCAGACCAGATTGCCGGGACACAGTCCGTACCGCGGATTTATTACACCCTCGCCGGAGATGGTGACTATTCCGTTAGGATCGCATTGCGATATCTCCACGCAAATGCAGTTCGGAAGTGGTGGTGAAGGACGTGCTGTTGGTATTGCAGTTGGAATTGTAAGTGGAGGCAGCGTTGGATATGTAGGTCTTGTAGGAATTACTGTGACATTTCGCGGAACACAGCAGACATCGAAGGGCCCGGGACATGTTCCTCTATTGCCTCCTATACTGCTCACAATTTTAATTATCTATATTATTAAATATTCGAGAGATTGATTTCAATATAAATTATTGTGTGTCGCGACACAACTCCTGTTTAAAAGATCCGATCGAATTAGATTTAAAATAGCTAACCCTATCTTTAATTCATATTTTTTTCTTTAATTCGTATTTTTAATTCACAAATGTCAAATTATCTCTTTTTTGGTTATTTATAATTTAATAATCATTTTTCATCAATTATCCATTTAACTATGTTTTATCGAAATTAAATATTCTATCATGTTTTCGGTTTATGTAAAATTTGATGTGTGTCAATTATAAAATTTTAATTTTAGAGATTTTGTGTTTTTATATATAAATAATTAATATTTTTTTACACGTATATACAAATTACCTATCATTTTTAATATATGTATAGTACTATATATGCACATACACGTACGCATACACAGAGAGGATGTCCTATTTTCACATGCGCGGATTACGTGATTCTTCATACTAAAAGAAACATTTTCTTTCAGCAAAATTGAGTTCGACAAGTAGTTTTTACACAAGAACAGATTAAAGTTAATGAACTCTTATCAATGTAACGCTCAAGACCGGCACACATAATCATCTGTTTGTATCCATAATTCTTGATTTTTTTTATATTGTACTGCTTAAAATATGAAATATTTATAGATACATATATATAAAACAAAAAATCATAATTTTTAGATTAGATATTCGACAAATTGTAAAGAAAAACACATTCAGATTAGTATTTAAAATACTCTTAAAAAACAATAAAAATAGTTAACTTCTTTATAGCTCAAATGTGGATCTAATTGAAATGATAATTTTACCAAAAAAATAAGATAAAAATAGATAAAATTTCAATAAAGTTTAAATCTGTTTCTATCGGTTTTTTTAAACAGGGTCATGCACTTGAAGTTTAAATTATAATAGTGAATTAAATTCAGCGAACAAATTTCAGTTGTAAAATTTAGAACTTAAAACGAGAAATATAAAAATAAAATTAAATTAAAAAAAGTCGAGTAGTGTAAAATCGAATAAGGGTTAGATAAAATTGATAAAGTTAAAATAACAAATGTATAATAATACAACTCGTGACAAGGGACAAAGCAATAAATATAAAGCAGCATGTACGAGCGCAATAAATAGTGCGCAAAATTAAATTATTGTAGTCATTCTAGCTTTCCTTTTGAGCCATCTTTAATCTAAAAAATAACAAAGTTATCAAAATTGAAGATTATATAGATAAAAAAATTATTGATTAAAGTTAATCGACCTTAAAGACTAGCGGCACAAGTAATACAAATTAATTATCGAACTTTGATGATTAACTCACCGTACATCGATTATACCGGACCCATCAGTGATAATAGTCCGATTACTGTCACATAGATAGAAAGGTACGCAAATGCAAGCTGGAGGAGCGGTTGTTGGAGCAGCAGTGGTAGGAACGATCCTATCTAGCTTCTGATATTGCGGTTTGTACTTGTGTAATTTCAAACAGAATATAGACGATGAACCGATAAACGGTACCACATCCCGATTTCGAGCGGAAACCATGTCACTCACTCGAATTATAATCGGTCTTTCGACCTGATCGGATCCGCGATTCATCTTTTCCGAAGTGATCGCAACGCTTATCGTCATTGCGATGACAATTACGTTCACCAGAAATATATAGAACCGCGACATGACGACGTGTCGTTGCTATTCGATGGCACGCTGTCTAATGAACGATTTTTTAACACGAACGCGCGTTTATGTATACAGGATGTGCTAGTATTTCCCGGGTTTATGGGGAACGTCCAGATGCAGATATGACGCTAATAGCGTATTACCTTTTGTCACTACGACTAATTTTCGAAGGTGAAATATAATAGCGACGCGTCACGCATCGGCATGCACTTAAAAGTATAAAGAGAGCAAAGACTTTCATAAAAGAAATAAAATACAAAAAAGTAAAATATTTAGATAATATTGGCAGATTAAAAAATGCTTATTTACTATGCAGAATAACAGAAAATAAAGTATGTATTAATAAATATTAATTATGTATTTTTTTTAAATACAAACCTGAATGCCTATTTAACTAGTATTTGTAATTTTATAATTATTGTTATTAAAAAAGGAATCGATTAATCGAGTACGAAAGATTTATACGCGAAATTTGAAATAAGTATAATGTAATATTAATATTGATAATTTCACGTATGAATAAATCTAAATATAATTCTATTAGTGTATGTGTATGCGTGTGAAGGACAATCCGTTTAAACTGGTCAAATACAAAGGATGTGTGACCTACTTACTCGATAGCCGATGTCAAAAATAATGTTACCATTTCTCTTTCTCTCTCCTTGAAAGTTAGAATAATTAGAGAATTTTGAATTATTAACTCTCTCTGCACTTTTAAATAATATTATACTCTATAATGAAAATAAAAATAAAAATTTGATAAAAAAAAAACAAATTTGTGACAATTACAAAATAATTCGCTTTTTAAAATGTCAATTACTAATTCACAAAGAGAATGAACTTTTTATCTTATAAAAAAAGTAGATCATCGCTGAATGAATTATGAAATCGATCTATGTGTGTATTATACAGATATTGCAAAAGATGCAGTCACGCAATGTTTAACGATTTATTTTCAACCTGTACATAAAGATGCAAAAAGTATGTTACATAGATTCTTGATAAATTCTGTTATATTGCATAATACGTTATTATTGAATAAAACTTAATAAAGGAGCGACATGCCATTGTGAGGAAAACACGCTTTTCATTCAAATACATATATTCTCTATGAATCATTATTAAGCATAATACAATTTTTATACAATTACGTTTAAATAATATATTAATATGTGCGAAAATAATAATAATAATTATCATTGGTACAAATATTTGGCGAGATCATTATTATGACAATATGCGCAAGAATATAATCTTAAAATACGAACGTTACAAAAAAGAAAAAGCGTGTCCAGAATGTACAAGATTTGATTCCGAATAATAGGCGGAGATTTAATACGGCGCAGCGAGGAAGGGGGGATAAAAAAAATAATAAAAATCCAAAAGGTTCTTCGCGCGAGCACGCTTGCGTTTTGGATAGGTACAATAAAGTTTTCTTGGGTTTTACATAAAATTTAATCGGTGGATTCCAACACTCGCAGGCGGAAACGCGTAATCGGGCGATCGATATCGGAAGCGATAATTGCGATTGAAAATAAATATTTATACAATTCTGTAAAACGTGCAATTGGACGCTAAATTACCTCTTTGAATTCTGCTTATTTTTTTCGAATTCCTGTCTATGCTATAAAGGATCATACTCAGAACGTCCTAAAGATGTTAGCGTATTTTTTCGTCATTCTAATATCTTTATAAGCGCGTTCTGAATACAGTGACAACGGTTTACATGTAACATTTCAGTTCCCGTTCAAAGAAATTAAACATTTTTTATTTTCTGTTCAAGAGTTTTAATCAATAATAATTTAAGCAATAATTTCACTCATCTGCGTAATTGTATATGTAATTTTCAAGAATATATAAATGATTTCTCGGGTATAGAAAAAGGCCTCTGATGCCTCTTTACATGCCTCTCTATTGTGTAATATAATATATAGGTATAAATATCTCGAGATGTATTATCGATTTTGAAGAATTTTAAGAACGCCAGAATTATCCAGTTCAATTTTGCTGCGACTATTTCATAGTATCTTAGTTTCTTTCAGGAATTGAAATGTTTTAAATATTTAGTCTAATCTAATTCTTACGTGCTCTAACGTGTAAACTGTTATCACCTGCTGCTACTCTTAATCGCTACTGCACAGTCTCAGATTACTATAACGTCATCTCACTATGAATCAGTCTAGTGTATTATGATGGCACACTGTAGCAACTGCGTAATTCTAAACTTCGGCCACGTATGCCATTAAAATACGAGCATCTCACGAATGTATGCACTCATTCGCACTATTAAATAGTAGGCCTCGTAATACAAGTTATAAGAATACTAAGTTTCAACATTTTTTGAAACACATTTGGCACACTATATAAGTCTTAATTTCTAATAGGAACATTTGTGATATTTTTATATACTACTTAACACGTCCGCCAAAATGGCGATACAAAACTGAAATATTTATCATACTGAGTCATGTAAAGAGACATCAGATGTCTTTTTCTCTATCAGAGAAATCATTTATATGTTCTTGAAGATTACATATACAATTACAGAGATAAAATTATTGCTTAGATTATTATAAAAATTTGTGAATAAAAAATAAATTTTTAATTTTTTGGAATGGAAATTGAAATGTTTTAAAGATCTAATATAAACTACTCGTGATGTAATCTGTTAAATATCGCAAAGAAATTTGCAAAAGATACTGAAACATTAGCTCCTTTTATCTGATTACTAAGATGAAATTGAACAACGTGTATAACGTTAATTTGTACTGTATGTCTTACATTTTACATTTATATTTGAACATTTTATATTGCACAGATAGCGGAAAAATAGAAGTTCTCAAATTTCTCTGAAATTTCTATACTATGTAACCCGTAACATGTGGAACACTTCAAACTTATTTAATAGTGATCGACAGTTTTACAAAGAAAAGAGAAAAAAACCTACATACTTTCTGTCACGAAATTGTCCTCACAGAATTCGCACAATTTGATAAACTTTTCGAAATAATAATAAAAAAAAAATCATTTGTTGAGGACGTTTCACGAAGTTTAATTCGCACGTTCTCTTTCGAAAACAAAAATATACTGCAGGCTGAAAAATAATTATTTCCTCTACCGTCTTCTATCGTCAACGAATATAACTTTGTAATTTTTATATACTTTTTTACTTTCTACAAATTTACTTCTTAATCAATATATAATGTATGTACATATAACTTGTAGTAAACGATATGAAAGCGAAACATGTCCTTTGGCGAATCGGACCTGTGGGGAAGAGGCACAAGGTATCACGCAAAGGACACGCTTCGATGAACAAAACATAAACATAAAGACGATAACTCATGCACACATAAAATTCATACATCTTCTAACATTACAAGATGTTAAAATTAATATCACCGCTCAAGTAAGAGCATCGAGATCTAACGGTCACTTTTATATTGTTCTTCAGTCAAAACGTTCGATATCAGCGGATATCCCATGTTTCCATAATACGAATTTCAAAACTGCCGCGAAAGTGCATGGATTTAAATGATGTGCGCCTGGCTATCTCTTGTACTTCGATATAACATCGGTATCTTATGTCTTATATAAACTTTATTTCTTATTCTATATATATTATAAAATATAAAAATACTTCGTTGAGGCACTTGCCACAACTTTCATAAAGAATTGAAGATAATAATATATGTATATATCTTGAAAATTAGTAATTTCAATAACAATTCGCAAAGTAAGATGCAATCATGACGTAAATCACATAATTGTTGCAACGTTCCACTGAACGTCGTAACGAAAAATCAATAAAAACAAAATAAAAATGCGCGTGTGTCATGATGATGCAAAAATTCGATGTAAACTTTACGCCACGAAGAAATAAATTTTTTTCAAATAGAAAATAAGAGACTAATGCTGACAAATATATTACTAAAACGTTGCGTACAACGAGTAAACTTTTTACATGATTTGTGTTCGAATATGTCTCTGATGTTAAACTATATTGTTACTGCTGCATTGCATGAAGCAATGCAATCTCTATTCAAATATTTTGAATTGTCGCTCGTGAAGTCAATTTTAAATATAAAAATGAGATACATCCGTAATTGGCTAAATCCATTTTAAATATTTGATAATTAGTATGTATAATTGGTCAAATTTATTTTTAATATTTAAAATAGATTAGGCCAATTATGGGATATATCCCATTTTTTCACAGACCGTTCAGTCTTGTAGTTTAGATTAAAATTCTTTGGAATGCAGTCTCATTATTTAAGATAATCATGAAAGCGTTGTTCATCTCGGAAATATATCGTTTCTCTCATAATCGTTTAAGAATGGGCCTTTCATAATTAAGATCAAATATCTCTCTCTCTCTCTTGAAAAATTTGCTTGTTGAGAACATAATACCTAAACCAAAACAATTCACAATACGTGAATTATCGAGGAATAGAGATTGTATTACTTCGTGTAATGAAGCAGTAACAATACAGTTTGACTTCGTGTAGAAAGTATACTCATTGTACGCAAATAAGAAAAAAATCACGTTTCTTAATTTGCTTTGACTTCGAAATGACGATCTTTTAAAGAGAAAGAGTAAACTTGAGAGCCTTACGTAGACGTTTGAGTAATATATTTTAGTAATATATTTGTCAGCATTAGTCTCTCTTATTTTCTACTCGAAAAAAAATTGATTTCCTTTACACTCTTTCGCTTTCATAAACAAAAGTCCTAATTAATTCTGGAGACGTGTAATAAACACACAACATTGAAACATACGTTGAATCGACTCAATCGTGCGACTCTTGCGAAACACGCGTAAATCAGCAATCGTTCCAAATCATTTATTTTATCAGTACGATTTCCACGCATTATAAATTAGATTATAGATAGAAAGAATGCGAGAGGTCGAATATATCTCGGATATAGTCATTTTAAAGATATGAAGAAAAAATAATGCGAGGAACCAGCGAAACTGATAAAGTCAAACTTCGATCTCGATTTAAGACTATTAATACATATTTGCGTGCGAGATCACATCAGCTCGTCAGTATTCACGTTTACAATATACAATATGTGTCTTTACATACTTAAAATTTACATTTGTAAATGTCAATTTATATTTACACGATTTTAATTCAACGTACATTGTATAGTTATTACGATACGTCTCTAGAACTACGACTTTTGTTTACGAAAACGAGAATTAAACGATTAAAAGGAAAATTTTAAAGCAACTTTTAAGTATTACGTCCTCACAAGCAAGTTTTCTCAAGATACATATATTTGATCTTAATTATGAAAAGCCCATTGGTTCTTAGACGATTATAAGAAAAGCGATATATTTCGAGATCACTTTTGTGATTATTTTAAATAATGAGATTGCATTCCAAAGATTTTCAATCTAAACTATAAGTCGAAACTATACATAAGAGACACGTATTGTATACATGAGATACATTATATGTAATAATCTAGGGAATTAGATTATTTAAGATTATCTCATTAGCACTTGAAGATGTGGGAACAGCCCCTGTCAGCAGATGACATCGAATGCGCTCGAAAGATTGCTTGCTTCTTAAGCAGTCCTTCCTAATTAAAAATCTCGCTTAGACGATAGTTATTATATCTAAGATGTATTTTATTAAGCCAGAGGCAAGCACTAATTCTAAGAGAGGAAAGAAATGATTTTAAGAATTTTTAAGATTATATAATATTCACTAATTAACAACGATCATAGAATGAATTATAAAAATAAGTCACTTGTTTTCTTACGTTTTACTACGTATATATACTATAAAATATAACAAAAATATATAGAAAACCAACTATTAACTTTAAATCCAATATTTCTTTCCTCTCACACCTCACTAGTCAAGCTCTGAAATTTTTTGGAAAATGCGTAACAGAGAAAGTCTATTAACATGAAAAAATATTCGCGAACATTATTTGTTCTTAATTTATAGCTTTTAATCTGCTGATATTGAAGACATTTTTTCTCTTGCGAATTCTACGAATGCAGAGGACGATACGAAAATAAAATTATTCCTCAAATTTTATTATAGCATTTATCAAATTGTTTTTATTTTAAAGCAATAATTGTCTCATTATTCAAAAGTATTCTTTTGCGTTCTTACGTTTCATATATTAGCAAAGAGAAAAAAATCATACAAAATCTACAAAATTATTACACTAATTTATTGGAACATTTTCTATTCATTTATAATTTGTTCATTTACAATTTGTACATTAGTACATATTTACATTTGTACATGTAACTGAAATAGACTCTCGCGTGAAAAAAAAGTCAAAAAATTCTTACTTGCTACGACGTTTGCCCGTAGAGTTCCTCAGGGATTTAAAGGCGTTTGCTGTGCTTATGCTATTCGGATTGTACGGGCCTTTTGGACAATACTTGACAGTGTGTGCATCGTCGCCACATGCGCCACAGATCGGACACGTATAAGCCCTATGAATTAAAAAGATCATTTTTTATACATTTAATGAATGCAGGACATTTGATGTTAAAAAGAAAAGAGAGAAATCAAAAATTTCGAATGTCGTTTCGTGAAATTACCCGCTAGAAACAATGTAGATTGTTTACTTTAAGTAAAATTATATTGAGAAAATTATAAAATGAAGATTATTATACACGAATTCTATATCATTCAGAAATGTAAATTAGATATTAAAAGTATCTCTAAGGAATATATTTAAATAATGTTTTAAAAAATTACTTGACACCGTAATTTTTTGACAAAATAAATTTTTTAATATTTACCTGAGAACGGGGCACAGAACACGTCCGTCGACGTCTTTTAACAAGTGCTCCCGATAGTACGACTCCTCTTCCCCGTTATTCCTGCAGAACACGCACTCCGTCGGCAAAGGTTTTTTGTTTTTCTTTCGCCGTGACGCACTCTGTTTTGACATGTCCGTGTCCACGTCTGGGCAATATTCGAAATCTCGACCATTGTGCCGAAACTCTTCCATTACCTCATCAACTGAAATGAAGCACGAACGAGATTAAAAAGAAAAACTTATTGAATGTAAATAGGGGAGAATATCTTTATTTCTTAAAAACAAAAGTTCTTCAAATAATTTATTTGATAAATAATATTCCTCTTTGAAATAAATATTCAAATGAAAGTCACAGTTAAAAAATAGAAGGAATATATAACTCACATTATATAGACAAAATTCCTTGTAAAAGTTATCGAATTTATAGTTTTGGGACAATTTTTGTATTGTATTACTATTGTGCAATCTAACAAGGGATCGTCTCTGTTTGTACAAGTTTGTGGAAATTTTTGTTATCAGTAAAATTTGACAACATATAATGTAAATTGAAGAAGAAAGTAACATCGTAAAATTCATAAATTCCAAGAAATTTGGAATTATAGTGCGTGGAAAAAGTTCTGAAACGGCTAATAAATTTAAAAAATATTTAAAACTATCTAAAAATTTGAAACAAAAGTAGTAGGATTTAAAAAAAGCTATCAGATGTTGATATTAATTTAATCGTAGGATGACCTTGAGAAGTGGAGATAGCCGCCGCTTGAGTTGCCGAACTATATTAAAAATCTATAGTTTACATTACATATACTATAGATTTTCAGTACCGAAAGTAAATTTCGGAACGCAACTTTATTGTTATCACTGTGAAAACTTCTCTTATCAAGATAAATGATAATTTGGAAATTGAGACTATAAAGACAATACTTCATTCTCATCATTGTTCACATTATCTTAAATCATTTAAAAAAGTTAACATTTCTTTTATCTAAGATAGAGATGAAGATAATATACATTAAGAGACGCGATAGCGGCTCGCGCCAAGTATATTTTTTTCGTCCTACCATAATTATAATAATCTAGATAAAGGTAAGATAAATCTATTTCTTTATCTAGATAATGGCAAATACTGACTGTAACACAGAAAAAAAATTAAAATCTGACAGTAATCAGAGGTCGAAGAATAAGATCCAAAAAGATGTTTCACATCTTTTACCTCGAAATCGTAGCACCGAAATCAGTTTTTCGTGATGCAGAAGCGAACATAATTCAATACAAGCCACGGTTTGTAAACACACACAGCCACTTTCGAGTCGAGCTTCGTGTGTTTACCAGACATGGTAATTGGTCATCGTCACGTCGTCGTCAGGGAAGAGAGAGGAAGGGATCGGCACGTGGAATAAACATCTTTGCGAGAATCTCAATAGGCTTTTGTCTCGTTAGAATGCTCTTCTTACAGCGGACGATCCGCGCGCGCTGTCGCAAAGCGACCGATGCGCCGACAAAGGAGATGCACACGTGCGAGATAAACCGGCAAATCGTAATTGTGGTGCCGCGAGAAAACAGATTGGTAAACAAATAAACGCGGCTCTCTTCTTGCCAAATGTATTGGTTTATTGACGCAAGCTCGAAAGGTCTCGAGGCTGCATCGAAATATTCTTGGGAAATATATATATA
>QKQZ01053333.1:0-23165 GCA_003595255.1 Solenopsis fugax
TATATATGTCACGCGGCACCCTTAGTGGTTCCCAGCCGTGCCTCTGGAGTGCTTTTAAAAATAATGAAGATCACTTTCTCTGCCCTGTTATTTTCTTTTTATCCGACCTCCCTGCTTCGTCGAGCTTTCCTTTATTGCCTGATTTATCGCTTGACGTTGCAGTGTTAATATATTTTCCGTGGGATTAAATCCTGAAATATGACGACTTCGAAACCGAGACTACTTACTGCAAGAATGTAGAATTTGTGAGAAAATGACTAATAGCACACCGTTGAAACAGAGATATCTGAAACTTTCTTGCGTGATAAATAGAGATATAGAATCCCTTAATTTATAGAATTTTCTAATACTTCAACAAGTTTTCCTCCGCCCCTCTCTTCTTCATTAGGTTTCATGCTAAAAGAAATGATGGCAAAATTTAATGACGTTGTGTTTCTTTAGATACACACTACTCTCTTTATCTTCTCTTCGTTTACACAATTTTCCTCCTGCCTTTTGAAATGTTGTAATTACAGACGGTACTTTAGCTTACAAATGTCAGAGTTTATTATCCGAGAGAGAGAGAGAGAGAGAGAGAGAGAGCAAAGAAATCTGAAGAACTTTGAAATTCTGCGATATAACTCTGTATTGATGATTAAATAGTAATTATTTTCTATCTTAATTTTTCGAGCGTGAGTTCGTTAAAACAATCTGAGTGTAAGATCTTTAGCGATCTCTGTATTTAATATAGGAATGTTCATGTCGTGTTTACCGCTTGATACATAATACTTGTCATGGAAAGAGCCGGAAGAACAACAATGCTTGCTCTGAGAGGAAACTCATGACTTTCATAAGTCTTTGTGCGTTTTCCGAGCGAGCTACCCGAGCACGGGTTGCAACTTGTTAAAATTCCATCGTGATTTCCGCGCGAAGCTGCGAAGGTAGAAGCACGTCGAAAGAAACGATGCCAGCACTCGGATAATCTCGTGGCACAGATTATTGAGCACGTTTCGCACAAGTCCTTTCCCGTTTACTTCAGTAAACCAATAAACTCTAACTTCATTTCAGGTAAATCCGTACGAGTTTCATGTACCAACTATTCGATCGGAGAAGATTTTCTTATCTGAAAAGCTTGTCGAAGCGTGTGAATCGATTAGTACGAATATTTATAGTTTCAAGGTACGATTGCACGAGCAGCTCATTGAACAGGCAATTTGAGCAACAAAGATGATCACTTGATGATTTTTGTCGCAGAATTATCCGGCAACCAGCGGCTGAAATTTTGTAGTTGAACAGTTATTTATTGCTTTTAACCTTATTTCATGCAACAGTTGTCACTAGAATATTTCTGCAACAAAAGTCATCACGTGATTATTTTTGCCTTTCAAATATTTCGAGCAATTCGTGAAATCATATCTTAAGGATAATATTTTATACACGAATTTTTTATACAGCTTAATTTATAAAGTGCAAATGAAGTGAAGGACATATATCTTATACAATTATACACTACAGAAAAAATTGAATAAAATAATCTGAAATATCGGTATAAACAATCAAATTATTTGGTGAAATATGAACTATTTGTAATTTTCATAAATATAATCAGACAAATTTGGCTGCATGCATTCTGATTAGGGCCACGCTGGAAAAAATCTGGTTGCATTAATTGGAAATTTGATAGATTCAACCAAAATGTCTGTTAAAAATGAACCAGAATTCTTGTAGGAATTATCAGATTCCTGAATAAATTTTTATATATCACTGAAAACTGTACCGCCAAAATACGTCTCTCAATTGTTTTTTCTTTAAATTTAGAGACTCGCAAAAAGAATTATTTTATTAGAAAAAATATCGATGAAAAATCTCATAATATTATGCCTTTTATTCTATTGTTTTCTTCTTACGAGAAATGAAGTCACGTCCATCTGATATAACAATCTGATGATAACGCGTACTGATGCTATATATTAGAAGCTTGGATCCAACCCGGAAGTATTAACTAAACCCTTATAAGTATCGTCCCTAAATGTTCTAGTTGCATACCAAAATATTTCATTAAACAATAACTACAAATTAAGACACACATTAGTTTCTCGCATCAAATAAACGCGTAACATGAGATTCTTTACTTCTTCCAAATTTTTTCTTTTTTTTTTACCAAACATAACTTATTAATTCAATCATGATTATTTTTTCCGTGTGTACGTTTTTGTTATAAAATAATATATATTCTATAATAATAGTTGTTTCGATGACTACTATACCGTGATGAGATTGCGATCAAACTGAAGATAGTTATAGTTTCGTTTTGTCGCCACGTCCCTTGTCACTGAAAACCTACATTCAACGTGAATTTCATTGAAATAGTTTGCAGTAAAAGTTTATTATTCCCGATTGAAGAGCTCTCCACCGGGTAGGTTTCGTATGGACGTCATACAGCTTTAACCGTTTCTCGAATGTCGCGCATTTTCAACAGACGAGGGGAAACTTCTCCCCTCCCTTTCCCTATCCTCTCCTCTCTCCCCTCTGACAAACGTCTGCAATAGCACATAGAACAATCGGCAATGTTATCTCGCGTAAGATCTTGCTTGATCGAAATACCTAGCGGAAATGGCCAGTCCAACTGTTAACTTCTTCTCATGCGTCTCGACGAAATAGTCTTGCCCGATTCGCTTGGCGCTCTCGCCGCAGTTCTCTGCAAAATGCAGATACAGCCGGCAGCCGAAAAGCGCGGCGCAGTTTGGAAATGAAATTTCGCGGGAATTTATGATAGTTTGCACAATAAAAGTTACTGTAGCTATCCGCGCAATCGTATCCCATGATAGAACCGCGGTATAACGTATATATAACGGAATATTCGTTTTATACTCTACACGTCGGACTGTACGATATGCCGCGGGATAAAAATATAGTTGGAATAACAAACGCAAATCAGGGCACAGCATTATATAATGTAAACTGCTACTAATGTAACTGTGTTTAATTTTGAGTCTGCAGACGCCACCTGCTTTTATCAAACTTACACGTATTTTTTGAGAATATGTTTGTACAATAATAGCAGTATTTTTGTTATCGTTTCAACGATCGTTTTCTGAAAGTATTTTATTTAAAACTTCAAAATGTCAGAAATTTAATAAGTTTTCTGTAAACTCAGCTATTTGATATTGCGATAAGGAAACGTTATTCATTGTAACTGTTACAATGCAATAATTATGCTTTACACTTTAATTTGTGCTAAAGTGAAAAATTATATTCAGTGCGGTGCTAGAAAACTCCGTTTAATATTTATAATTTATTTTATGGATGTAGGTAATACGAAAGAAAAAAAAAATGCTACAGTCCGCGTGATTTCTTCCTAATCTTCGGAAGAAGTAATCATTGTTGCATAAGCAGCGGCAATATAGCAACAAAAAGCAAAGAGATAGACAAAGTGAGGCAGAAACTTAATGAGAAACCATTGAATCACCTTTGGCATCGAAGTCTGCCGCCAAACGCTATTGCGGTTTCCGGCGCGGTTAAAGGTGATGAAGTGTGCTAAGAAAACACCGAAGTGCGCCGTGGAAACCTGGATAGACAGATGCAGGGGCGGTTGCCTCTGAGGCAAGAAGCGTGACCCTTAATTTCGTTTCTCGTTAAATCGCTCTTTAACGAGAAAATAAGGCCGTCTTTGTGTCAGAACTCTTGAAATACAAAGACGCGATTTCCCTGGCGGTATGTACGGTAATGTCGAACGAGATGGGATGTAAACGTCACAGATTAAAACTGACGTTCCCTTTGTTCGCAATTGTCACTGATTCCGAATTCTACATAACTTAATCAATATATAATTCGTTTCGCTCTTCTTAAAAGCAAGCTTAAGATATTTAAATTTAATCTCACGTAATTCTCGTAGCGAGCTAAATATGTTTGATAACTTGCCTCACTAAACGTTTCGTGCTTCAGGTTTATAGATTATAGTGACTATAGTACTTTAAGATCGAACAATATAGTAAATCGCTCCTGCACATTTTACGGTTATTGTTATCTCCGTTTAGATAATACGCGACTACGAGAGCTCACGTTAAATACCTATTCCAAAACTATTCGCAGGTACGCGCGACGGCAGAAATTCATATTCATTAACTGCGGACTGTTATGCACGAAATTCACGGTATATCTAGTATGTAATGTATTGTGTCTTTCGAGCGGAGTCGAGTCATGTTATTAAGCACTCCGTGCCATACCGACACATGGGCTTACCTTAATCAAAGCTTGTTAATCAGTTTGATAACGACTTTCCGAGGACGTGCTTGCGAATTCCAACAGTTTCACTCGATTCTCACTCCCATTATCATTAACACGTTGACGTACATTAATATTATGACGGCCATTATGACAATGGCATATCTCCTTGATGCGCGCATAAAATTTAACGTACCACACACTGTATCGCCAATCAAGTTGAGACAACGAGCGTATTTACCCAGACTGGAGCCTCCTTAAAGTAACCTCCTTAAGGATTTAAACCGAAATTCGGGAGCTTAAACATTTATAAAATCAACACGGAATGGCGCATTTTTCAATAATTATTATACAAGACTCGAGAATTTTAGGCCACATTAAAAGTTTCCAGTCTCATCTTCTCGATGCACAATATAAAAACTCTTGTCTCAACACTTTGAGAAAGTTGGACCTACAAAACCATTTACTCTGACATTTTACCATCGCAATGAATTTCAAGTTGCTTCAAGCGCGTTATTCCTTTTTTTTCCATTCCACACCGTCGTAGGCGCGACAATTAACACTGCGAAGTGTTTTATAATAAAGCACTTGGGGGCATAATTAACACGGTCCTGTATCCGAGCTGTCGCGCTTAAAAGACCTAAAAGTAACTCAAACTTATCTCGAAGCTTGTCTCTCTGTACTGTCTTTCGCTCTCTTCCCTCAACGATATTTTCCACTCCATCCTGCTTCCTTTCCTCCATCTTTTTGTTTCTCGTTCTCCGCGAGTTCTTTGTGCCCATAAATAATTCAGATTCGGAATGTCGTAAAGACATTAACGAAGATAAAAGCTTTTAAGGGAGACCGGCCTGAATCCTGAACTCGTTACACTGCTTTAACGATAATAACTCTGCAATCAGGTTGGACGATGCATTGTCTAGACATGCGTGCAGGCGTGCCAGCATCAAACGTTTGTAAGTGAATAATAGTCGAAGTGATTAATCAAGTACTTAGCTCACGACAGGTTTATCTTGATCTGATGCATAGCACGCGGCAGAAAGGAACATTTATTAACATGAGTGATGCCAAAGCGAATAATCGTCCGATGTTATATATTTCAGCCTTTACATTTGAGAACTTAAACACTTTTCTTGATTTCTTTTTCTCAATGAAATTACATCGTGACATGAATAAAATAGTATGTCATGATTAATATTATATAAATCATTTTTATGTATCTTTAGTAGAATTTTTAATTATACATGCTTTGGAAAAGTATTAAAAACTGATTCATAATAAAATAACAGTAACATAATTCTATAATTTCAACTTTACAAAAAACGATCCACAATTTAAAAAGGGTGAAATTGTTATTTATGTATTTTAATAATATCATGTTATGCAATTTTTTATAACTATTATTTCATCTCACAGACACTTAATTATTCAGCAATGAGTATTAATAGTTTCGGCGCAAAGTAACGCATAAAAAATGCAAATAAATAGTAGGAGCTTATTTTTTAATTAATTTACGCTGTGGCCTGTTTTAGAGAAAAATTAATGCTCCTAATGGCCCAGACAACAGTAATGTAACAAATTATGATAAATATATGCTGGTTGTACTAATGCAATCAGAGCTACGCTAGTTCTCTAGTTTACAATATTTTCTATCTCTATCTACCCCACGGGGTGCAATTTCGAAAAGGACAACAAATTATTAATCAGACTTACAAGTTTAGACGGTCGTTGCAACTTAGAGATCTTAAATTGAATTTCCTCTATGGGGAAATGTTCATATTTCTCGCAAGTACACTTAAACATTTGAGTTTATAATTGTATTCCGTTAAATGTAATAACATGAATTATTGGAAAGATAAAAACGGATGCAATAAAAAATAAGTACATATTATGTTCTAATTGTTATATTATGTTTATTTTTAATTTTGTTATTTTAAAATATCTACATTGTTGTTGCAGATTCCGAATTGCCCCGATTCGCCGAGGAAATCCAAAACGTGACAGTAAGCGTGGGACGTGATGCCCTGTTGGCGTGCGTGGTGGATAACCTACGACATTATAAGGTATTTTAAATTAAACTATCTTTATTACTATTGTATATATGTCAAATGTCATATATAGATAGTAAAAGAGAGAGAACATGGAGCTACTAGAATTGTCTTTGGGTTAAATCTATCGATTACAGCCGTTTGGAAAGATTAATAGGACAACCTTTGATATTATAAGGTGATATGTTTGAAATGAAATTTCTTCTCCATTTCTGTACCACGTGTGTTGGATTTCATATGGAATACCGTTACCGTATATAATTATTAATATCTTTCCCGAGGCGAATTCGAATCATCGATTGAAACAGAAAAATTGAGGTCGCGTACCCATATCTACTATAGTCGAAAATGTAAGGCTTCTATAAGTATTTTCTTCTGCATTACTATTTTCTGCTTAGCTGACATCGTACGAAAAAAGCACAGATAGGAGTGAATATAGAATAGATGAAATCAGATGTTAGGTAATGAATTTAATTCAGTATTTGAATTACAAACTTATTTTAAATGTAAACATTTTCTTGCCATTTTGAAATTTTGAAGTACTTATTTTAACATTTATAAAACACTGTATAATTTGGCAAAACAAAATACATTGATCTCAGACAAGCATCCCAGCAAACAAGATGACGTCTTAATAATGATGTCTCTAACGTCAATAAGACGTCATTAAAACGTCAACTGATTTGCTAATATATTCAACATTTTATTCTTTTCACAATTTAATTAATAAAAAATGCTAAAGCCACGGAAGTAACTTGTACTTTGGATGAAGGTGCAATGACACATAAGACATGCAGGAAATAGTGTCAAAGATTTCGGAGTGGTGATTTCGATCTATGTGATCGAGAACATTCTGGCTAACTTAAAAAAAAAATAGAAGACGAAGGACTTGAGCAGTTGCTATCTGAAAATTCCGCTGGAACTCAAAAGGAACTCGTTTTACAACTTGGAGTGACCTAGAAAACGATTTCCTATCGTTTGAATAAACTAGGAAAGATCCAAAAGCTAGACCGATGAATTCCACAAGAGTTCAATCCAGACAAGCGACGATGTGAGACGGTTATGTCCTTGCTGACGAAGTTCACATAGAAGAATTTTTCGTACAAAATCATAATAAAAAAAGTATCGTATAATAAACGAAGACGTCAACTACAAAATAAAATATTTGTGTATATTGCGATAAATTTACTGTGTATTTGGTGGGATATGAAGAGAGTAGTATACGAGTTGCTAGAATCATACTATCAATTCAGAGCGTTAGCTTTACGCTAGCAGCAGCTCATCCGTTTAAATGACGAACTTGAAGGAAAAAGATCACTTACTACACACGGAACGAGGCAAGTCATTTTCAGAACAACAACGCTCGGTTTACATGTCATAAAATGGACGAAGGACGTCATTTATTCATTGGGCTGGGAAGTTTTTCTCTCAAGTGGCTTATTCACTAAATCTAGCTTCATCGAATTATCACTTGTTCCGATTGCGTCAACATCGTTTTATTAATACATATTTTTAAACATTAAAAGAGGTGCGAAAAAGTATCGATTGATGACTTTATCACATCAAAACCATCTTTTTTCGACAGGAGATTTGTTACTTACCTGAAAGATAAAACAAAATTATAAAAAAGTAGTGGTAAATATTTCAAGGATTGAAAGATATATGGTTTTCTTGTAAATAAACAATAAATTTATTTAAAAAAGACACCGAATTAATTTCTACGCTTAATTACATTATATGAAAATGTAACTGTAACATTCTTATCTGTGAAAAGTATGTTAGTATAGAATTAATATGTTACAATATATGAGAATCCAATACTTGTCTAAAGCTCTCTTTAAATTTCAGTACAGGAATCTGATTCGTTTTTATTTATTATTTCTTTTGTTCATTTATTTTGGTGCATATGTGTATTTTAATATACAATATTTTATATTTGTTTATATCCTGCTTTCTCAATGATTTCTCATATTACACGACACATAAAATTATAAATGGAATACTGTTCTAATGACGCGAATTATAGATTGTCTAAAGTGAGCTTAAGGAAACGTTTTCAACATGGCAAATTGCTATTAAGCAAGATTCGAACTTTTCTTGCCTCTCCATGCAAGAAGCGCTTGCACAAATTAAATGAAGATAGTATCTACTGAAATCCCTACGGCGTTTATGGTCCGTAGACTGCGAATTGGACGGTCCTAGTTTACGTACCGTTATCAAAGACCTTGCATAATTGCTTCATTTTCCTTCAGTTAATTGAGATGACGTAACAATAGGATACAATTCATTTTGCCGAGCGACAACACTTACCAGAAATAATGTAGCTTGACGCAAGCTAATAATACGTTTTTTCTTTCCCGTGATGACGATCATAATCAAGTAGAACTTAATAAATTATTCTGTATCGTGAGCTAACTCTGCTCGTCGCGGATTTTAGTACATCTTATTAAGCGAGTAAATTAAATTCATACGTTTCCTTTAAACGCATTTCAGGAATGTGCCTCGGTATATGTAATATAATCTGCAAGGTATCCGCCACCCGTCTTTTGAAAATTTAATGAGAGATGAAAGATTTATGTTCTCGTCGTTCGACGAGCTTTCGTACACTCGGTATTCGCTGCGCATTCCGAGGAGAAAGCATATTTCGCATTCAAAAATTTTCTTCCAACAGCATTTCGATTCTACTATCCATTCATCTTTTTAATCGAAAGGCTTTTATGTGAAATGCGTCAAATGTTTTTTTATGTTACATCTGAGAAATTTTAAATTCGTAAGTTTTCATATCGAGAATATGTATTGATTACATTTATCTTAAAAATAGTTTACAGCATGATAATGTAAGTTTTAATCTACATAATAAAGCAAGTGCTAGTTTCAAAATTACAATATCCTGATATAAAAATATTAAAATTAGAGAGATATTCGACCGATAATGTACAACATACAAATTGAAACAAGAACGCCTTCTACGGTCAAGCTAGATCTTAGTGCTTTTATATATTTTACTTGTGTGATTTTTATATACCTTTTTTCAAATTCAACCGACTGCGCGCCGAATTACTTTTCCGGTCATAACACAGCTATAAGTTGAATATGAACAGATAATATCACATTTATTAAATTAGAAACAATTTAATATTGAATAAAAATATTAACCTTTTTTATAAATATATATACTTATAAATTTTTAATGTAAAATCTTATGTGTTTGATCTTTCTTTACATTGTTAAAAATGAAAATAGCGTTTAATTTCATTTGTAAAAGCGTTTTTATTTTAGAACATACAAATTTTTTAAATATTATAAATTTAAATTTGTTAGATTTAGTTTTAAACTTATATTTATTTTCTTATATTTAAATTTGTTAGTTTTAAACTTATATTTATTTTCTTATATTATTTCTTATATTTATTTTCTGTACAGTACAGTTCAATTTCCTGTTTTTCTATTGTTCTTTTGTTTCGAAACAATGTCAAGATTGGGGTGAACCTTCATCCGTTACGTCGATGAGAATGCGTCAGGAATTGTGTCAAGATGAGTTATTAAAGCAATATTGTAACGAATACTATGAAACATGGTTCGGTATGAACGTATGAATATGTGTTCACATGTCTACGCATACCTCTAACGCGTAACATAGTCTCATGTTTACATGTATAAATACATAAGAGTCAAGTACATATACAGGTAGGAGCTAAAATATTCGCGAGTGAGCTGATCTTTTCTACGAACGATACTCTCCAGTCGTACTACTGGAAACACGAAACATACTTGAGTTGCGCTTGCGGTGGAAATTATACTACTGTAGAATTCGCGAGACTTCGGGCATGTTTTGCATGCTCAAGAAACCCTCTTGCCCGTATCGAAAATTCAACGACGAAAGTGTGTGAGAGACAGGCGGTAGTAGGAAGAAGAGTGAGTAGTTCTAAGCCTCCGTCAGTTTCTCGAGATGTAAAGGAGAGTACAACTCTACTCGATTATTGGCTTAAACAAGAGAAAGAAACGAATACGATATTTTTTAGTAAAATATATAAAAAAGTTAAATTGAATAAGACTCACCAATATTAAAAAACAAAACAAAACAAATGAAAAGGTTATATGAGTAGCACGAAAGTTGGTGAACTGAGAGAAATGTTTTGTAAATCAACCAAAGTTTGGTTGATTAGTGATCAAATGAATTTTATAGTGATAATTACTAAATATATAGTTGTTTTGACCAAACAATTTGTAGTCTTAACCAAATAATTATTTTCATACAACAAATTACAAAAAGTTTTTGGTTTTTTTGTTAAATGTAACAAAGTTTTTGGTACCAGTAACTATAAAATTCATTTGATCACTATACTACCAAACGATTTCTCTCAGTGTGCAACGATTTAATTATCATAGTATAAATAAGTAAATAACTGATACATAAAAATTCAATATAATATGTTCACATTTGCTTTCTTCCGAGCACGTTTCGACTTACTTTCAAGTCATTCTTAATAGTATCACATAGGTAATTCATTAACGGAATGCGAAAATGTGGTGGCTCGCGATCAATATCATGAATTCATGAATGAGATTGCAAAATATATAAACTCGCTAGATTTTTGAAATTTACGAACAAGAAAAATATATCGTATATTACGCGCCTCGAGATCCTATACTAAAGACATTTTCATAGCTGAATTTAATGTTAAATAATATCTATGAAGTACATCGTTTTTTGAAAAAAAAATGTCCAAAAATAAATACACTTTCTAATTTAAAGTATAATCAGCTTAGTTTAATTTGCAATTAAATAAATGTTTGTCTATTTACTATTCAATATTATGTATCATGTTTAATTTTACGTTTTATTGTTTTAATTATGTAAGTAGAATTAAGATTGAAAAAAATTAAAAATACGTACATACATTGAATGCCTCGCTAATTCAGCAGGCAAAACGAAAGTATAAAGTTCAAGAGTTTAAGAGAAATATGTTTTACTGTTTATTTTAGGTGGCATGGGTGCGCGTCGACACGCAAACTATATTGTCGATTCATCAGAATGTAATTACTCAGAATCCCCGAATCACATTATCGTACAATGATCATCGCTCGTGGTATCTTCATATAAAAGAAGTTCAAGAAGTTGATCGCGGATGGTACATGTGTCAAGTGAATACGGATCCAATGAAGAGTCGTCAGGGTTACGTACAAGTTGTAGGTAAGCAATGTTTAATGTACAAAATCTCTTCAAATGCATCTTTTATTTATATTTAGAATTATGTATAAATCATAATATTCCAGAAATTATATTTCTATCTACATAAGAGAGATCGGAACTCATTGAGTTTTCACAATTTTACAATTTCGTTATTAAACAATTAATTATTATAATTAAATTGTACTGAAGTAATAGAGAGAATTTTTCTTTTTTTTATATTTTTATACTAGAAATAATTCTGTATAATACAGTTTCTTTGTAATAAGTAAAATACGAACGTGCTATATTATAACAAACTTGTCCTGACAGCAGGGTAAATGGACACATATCACGGTGTAAGTTGCCTGTACGACAAATTACTTCATATTAAATATTGATGTAAACGTAATAGAATTAAAAAAAACGGATATGTATTTCTTGTAAAAATATCTTTTAAAGTTATTTGGTGATCGAATAGCAAAGTACTGTTACAGAAAAACAAATGTAAACTATTTTAAACGTAGATTACTTCACTACAAGAATATTAAATATAAAGATTTTTAAGTTGTAATTGAATGTTTACACACTTCTCACTCGCGCGTGAGCTATGCTTGTCTTAAATATGAGTCAACGTACCTTATTCCTACATATTTGATTTCAGTCATTTTATTATAACAAATTATTTATTATTATTCAAAATAATGTATCATATAGTAATGGAAACTTTTCTTTTAATTTATAATATGTGATTTAGATTTATTCTCTCAAGCAGAAGAATAATAATACAAAATTTTGAAATATTCGGAAATTTATTTACCTCCTTTTGAATCAGATTTTTCTCTTTCTATATTATAATACTTTTTGATTTAAACCTTTGGGAATAGTACTTATAAAAGAAATATTTTGCAATAATTTTTCCATTGTTTCTTTCTCCATAAATACATAAACGCAATGCAATGCCAACGCCAACTTGCCTCTTGTACCAACGAGCTGTGGTCTTTTCAATTTTTTAATATTTAACTTGAATAAATGTGTATGTGTGTGTATGTTTTAAAGTGTAAACAATTCAAATTTACATAAATATAACCATCATGAAAGTAAAAATTTTCCAACGTTTGTATTATAGTACCACCA
This sequence comes from Solenopsis fugax, assembly GCA_003595255.1. Lineage (NCBI taxonomy): Eukaryota > Metazoa > Arthropoda > Insecta > Hymenoptera > Formicidae > Solenopsis > Solenopsis fugax. The sequence goes on from QKQZ01053333.1 coordinate 12,556, forward strand.
TCGATTATTACCAAAGAAACTAGCACCGACATGGTGATCCGCGAAGCTTCCAATGTGACGTTGACGTGCAAAGCGACCGGATATCCGGAGCCTTACGTCATGTGGCGACGGGAGGACGGCCAGAACATAAATTATAATGGCGAGAGTGGTGAGTCACAATTAATTCAACATGATTTTCACATATAGACAACCAAGTAGGGACGATGATATTCGAAGTTTAACACCGGATAAAGTAATTACAACTTTAATAATGCAGCCGAGAGATGTGCCTGTCTATAACACATATCGCATGCAAACCATAAATGATGTTAAGTTGTTCCTAGATTACTTATTTCTAGATTTTCAATTTAAATATTATATTGAGAATTAATCACAAAGTTACATTTATGATCAATGACGATTGAAATATCGAATTACATTGCTAAACTTAAGGATGATATCTTCAATTTCTCAAAAGTGGCACAATCTCAATATCTGAATATCTTGATATCTAATCGGATCAATTTAAAGAAGATGAAATTTTAATACTTTCTGAATGTGATATTCACTTCAAATTTAATAATTTTATCTAGTTTTCTAATATACCTTTAAGATTAATATTATAGTCATATTTAAATTAGTTAGATAAAATTATTAGATTTGAAGTGAATATCACATTTAACAAATATTAAATTAGCAGTATTAAAATTTTATCTTTCTTAAAATGTTTCGATTAGATATCAAGGATACTTGCTAAATGCAATATTTACTTGAAATCTAATAAGTTTATCTAGTAATTTAAATATATAGTATCTATCTATCTATATAGACAATATAAACACAGTGAAAGCTCTTTAAAAAAATCAATTTCTTAGCTATTAACTTACAGATAATGTCATCATAATTAAATGTATACGTATCACTAGCGTGTAATGTGAAATATTTTATAAATTATCCGATATCGAATGCAACTGTATAAAATGTTTATTATGCTCGGCTATTATCCTTATTAAATCCATTAATTAATCCATCTTTAATCACTCTTTATGCTTTTCTTCTCATTCTGTATGTAATACGATTTACATGAGAAAATACAGATACACATAACTACATCTCTAAGCCGGTATCATCCATCCTACTAACGGATGCTGTGCTTTAACGATTAATTATTCCTCTCGTAGTCCAACATCAAAATTCGGTCGAGTAAGCCGTGGCCAGAACGCAATTATTCAGGTGCGCGATATAACCACTGCATATCGCCAAACTGTACTGTAATGTGTCCAAAAGTGCAGTCGCAGTTCACAGCTAGTTCAAAGTTGGGGTCGATACATAAAGATACTGATATGCTGCCTGGCACAATTTCTTCAATGCGTGACAAGTTACCATGCAAAAGTCTTTTATTTCGTGTTGAATTTCTCAGAACATCGTTCTTTTCATTTTATTTTTTATTGAGTTTTTTTATCAAATAGAACGTACCTTCTTAGAAAGGATTTCTAATAACAAGAGAATAAAAATATTCTTGATGTTTTAATCTTATTACAGCCTTATGCAAATAAACGTAAAACAATATTAAGATCAATAATTCCTATTCTCCTCTACCGAATTAAATTAGTATACAAATAAATATTTTTGTCAACAATCTATTAAGTAAACAATTGACTTATCTTAACGTTTTCCCCTTAAAATGGCTTATAAATTGCAGTTTAGTAGATGAATTAAAATGTATGATCTGAAATATAATAAAAGTATTGGAAAAACATTACAATCGATGTGTGTGTACTCATTATTGATCTTAGTTATATTAGTTCTACCTTGCAAAGAGTTTTCTTTCTTTGGTCATAAGCAGGACGTTATGATGAAATATAAATTAAATACAGCGTTGTAAAGTATAAATGTAGAGCTACAATAATATAAACTGTGGAGATTAATAATCATCACTTAATAATTATAGAATGCAATAATTTTCCCACGAAATATTAGATCATGAAAAACATAATCAAGAAAATTCTACCTTTTATTTCACTGTCAACAACAGAATACATAAACTGAGCAGTCAACTATTGCAAAAAGTCACGTTAATAGTTGTATGGCATATGTTATGTCGCACATCATTATTTGCTCATTTCAGCATGTAACTACTTAGAAACAACTACTTACAATTAGTAAAGTCATATTGAGTGCTAGGCCATATAGGATACAATTACTTTACATAAAAGAGTAATAGCATTGGATCCAGAGATCTTTTCTGTATGTAAGCACTTGTGGCAACAGCCAAATGATATTATATATTGTGTTACAATAATCTTATATAAAATATGATTTTAATATATTACAAAAGATTATTCCTAATTCAGACTAAAATTACGATGCACTTGATGAAAATAAGTAAAGCATTTATTAAATTATGTTAGTATCCGCTACGACGGAAGATTGACAATTGATCAAACTTCGATATAAATAATGGATCGATAATAGCGCAGCTGGGGTATCCTTGTCACTTTTCAAAATCAACATGAAAATAACTATACGTAAGAACACGTCTACTTCCTTGAACCCATCTCGATCGATGCTAATTACCCTCTTAATTACTAATTATGAGGAGACTAAAAAGTACAAACCAGTCTGTCGGTCGGAGTAGAAATGTACGGGAAAGCTAGACGTCAAACCGTCTGTAGATTCTAGAGGGTTTCCTCAATAAAGGATAAAGGTCGGATTTAATTTCTGCGCGCTAATTTAAATTTTCATTGCCTTCGAGGCATACGCCGAGTGCCGACGCTCAGAGGATCGTCAGATCGTAAACCACTACTCCATACTAAGCCGGCCGTATAAACTGATACTGATAAATATGGATGTCGCGCGTTCTGATATGGAAAAATAGTCGATTACGTAGCGTGATTTACTGATTATCCGATGTTGAATCGATGCGTGATTTATTGTGAATCAATAAAATAAATAAATTAGAAAGTTCTTACATTAAGATCGAATTAAGATGGAATTGTCATAATAAATAAATGTATATAATTTATTTTATTTCTATTTGCATGTTATTTTATCTATCATCATTCTTTTCACACTAATTATTTATACGCACTTCATTTTATTTTGCATTACTCTCACAATTCATTTGTAAATAAAACTGATGATAATTAAAATAATAATTTAGAGGAATTCTTGCAATAGAAAATCACAAAAAATTTTTTTCTTTAAATATTTTTCTTTTCATTCGAATATACCGCGATTGCTTCAAATTAATCAATATTTGACTTTGTCACTTGAAAGTTCCCTGGTTGCAGATATATTATTATTAACTCCATTAAAATATATTCCATTAAAATGCGTCTACAAAGTAACATTAAAGTTACAAATTAATCTAATATTTAGAGATACTAAAAAAGAAGAAAATATAAACATACAAATAACGGTCTTATATACATATAAATTATTTTATATACATATACTTTATATACGTTACTTTATAGACGCATTTTAGTAGAATGTATTTTAATGGAGTTAATAATAATATATTTGCAACCAGGGAATTTTCAAATAACAGAGTCAAATATACTTTACATTGTTTTCTAATATTTATGTGCATATAAAATAATTTATACATATAATTATGTACATAAGACTGTGAAGTATAAAATATGATCCCAGTAAACATGAAACCATTACTATGTTATTACAACAATATTTAATAACATGTAATATTTTCAAATATGTCATATTTAACGTTTTACAACGTCAATAGGAACAAACTTTGACCATGATTTGGAGATAATGTTTTTAAAATTTAAAACATTTTCAGCAATGTTTCGAAAAAGTCATCTAATAATCTTTTTAAGATGCTTATACAATATTATTTTAAAACGTTTAAAAGTACACAAGAAGTCAACATTTCTAAAGATTGCTTTAAAGTTTCTTGCTTACTAGGGTACAACACAATTAAAATCGAAGGAAGACCAACAACGTCATAATGGATCTTAGTGCTCAAATAATATGTCATATGTGATTTTATATACATTTTCTAGAGTTCTTCGAACTGCATGCCGTTACTTTCGATCTTGAAACGCAGCTCTTAAATCAAATTAGAATAGTAAGAAAATATAAACAATGCTTTAAATTACATATATTAAAATTTTCAATTATAGAGAGTATATAATAATATAAAAGTAATATTATGTTTCTCAATATTATTAAGGAAATTGTTTTTTTTTTAGTTTTTGAAACTTTTGTAATTAATTTATTTACAGGTAAATTTATTTCGTGAGTAGCAATGATTGTTATTCTACTAGTTTTGATAAAAGCTTCTGTATTTAAGTTTGCTCGAATCGATTTTTTTTGCTTGTTTATTAACACACAAATGCAAATTGCGTACATCACCATCGCAAAAAATTCCATCTCTTCTCGCGTTGTTTAAGCATTATTATGTAATGTATTTGGAAATGCAACGTAATTTCATCGTAAATGGAAGATAGACATTGAATGTGAACGTACTAGAAAAATTTGATAATGCAGAGAAGAAAAATATTGTTGAACAACATAAATGTCGCGATAATTATACGTATTATTTTAAATTAGCATAATGCACTCGTAACAATATTTACTGCTTTGAAAATATATGTTGGCAAGAATTTAAAATGATAGCTGAAAAGTTATAAGATGACATTTCGTAACATTACTGTGTAAAAAGGAAATAAACTTTTATGTTCGCGCATAGCACATGAGCGTTGAGGGGTTTAACACCTTTTAGAAGCTATGAATATTTTATTTATACCGAGCTATTACACATACTTCATCCATTTACATATAAACTGTTTCCTCTCCAAAAATATCTTATATTTTTTTTAATTTTTTAATTTTCTCTTTAAAAAAATTCAGTATTTAATTTTACAGAGAATGGAAGCAAGTTATCGTGTTTTAAGCTCCCATTTACGAACTGCTAATATTTTTGTTAACCTTTAAAAATGTCGCGATTTTTTAAATTTTTGGAATGGCAAACTCAAGCACTCTTTTTCTAATAAAACCTAAAATTTGTTTTAATCAATTTTCATACTGTACTTAATATTATCATTAAATTGAATATAGTTGATGCTACCGCATCGCTTAATTAAAAGCAAAAGTTTTCATTTAAAATTCAATTATTTTCCGTTAATATTCTCTAAAGATCAAGTTGTGATCCGTGTATAATTGGGGATCTGTAAAGTTAGCCGTACATCGATACATGATCGATATCAATCGATGTACAGAAGCACTTTCGGGAGAGCCGGTGATTCGTCATTCGAGAGACGCGTCGAGATTATCCGCGTAATTGGACGAAATATCGTGGTGAATATGGTCCGCGTTCGAACCGCGTACGACCGCGTTACTAACTGATGTGTTGGCCTCTGGGGCACGAGGGACGGGCTAACGCCATTATTTCCCGCCTGATAGCCTCCAGACACCCACCAACCCTCCAAGAAAGTATAGATGGTTGTCGGGGCTTTTCTTGCTTCTTCTCGGGCCGAGGGTATACCCCATCCGCGCGCAGTCTGCCCTTTTCACCCACCTTGGGGCGAGTAACCGAAAAAGAATGGCTGAGAGAGATGAGAAAGCAAATCGAATTTAGCAAAACTATCGCGCGCATCGAGGTGGCGCGGCGCCGCCGTTGGACGTGATGGTAGTGCGGTGGTAGTGGTGGTGCGAGGCACCTGCAGGTACAAGGGAGATTTACTTCTGGCGGACAGGTACCGGAACTGATCGTGCGGAAGGGCGATGGCGAGAACACGAGGGAAAAGATAAAAGGAAGGCGCGGGCGGGAAATTAGAGCGGCGCGGCGGGTGCCGGGGGAAGGCCATGAGGGGCAAATAAACGACGAAGGCGGCGGAAACGAATCGTCGGCGTCGCGCCGCTGCTGCCTTTAATACGATCGTTCATAAGAGCGATAACGCGCTGCAATTTAGCGACGTCCACGGACGCTAGAGCTGAGGGTACTCGAATCGGTACTCGGTACTCGAAATGCAGCGCGGCCGAGCCGAAAGAGTAGGGGATATTCCACGTGCGGCAACTCCGATACCAGAGGTTCACCCCTGCAGCGCGCACGGGCGAAATTCACCTTGCTTCCATAGTTATGGAAACGCGCGTTATACGTCGACACTCGTTGATGCCGTTTCGCGCGCGCTTCGTGCCCGGGAAACGCGATTGGTTTCGTTCACCTTTTCGAGATCTACGAGGTCCGCCTGGTCGCGCTACCTGTCCGTGCCATCGCGTCCGTGCGCGCTTCTCCATTCCCATCAGCACTATTCGGACGGACAGACCTGGTCCTTCTTCCTCTATCTCTCTTGATACGGGAACGACTCTAACTCGTTCGGGCGCGTATATGTAACAGACGTGTATATATCCCGCAAACCATCCACTCGATCGTACACACCTACACGATTATCGCGGATCAATGTAGCTGCACGCCCGTGATTATGTGTGTACACACGAATCCTTGCACATATGTACTGTTCACCGACCGTTAAATGTACATACATGTGAAGTCATGGACGCGCGCGTACACCACCTCCTCGCCCACCTGTTTATATCTAACCAAGAAGCGAAGGTAGATAGGTAGATAGGAAGCGAGAGACACATACACCACGAGTATTTCCGTCACCGATACTCTCACGAGTCCTGGCAAGATCTCCCACGTTAATGCGACCACGGCTTGTCGACGCGAGGCCGACATAACGCGACGCGACTGGAAAATCGAAACCGACAACGAGCTGAGTTTCCCGCCGCCGCCACCGCCGCCGGTGTGCCAGGGAAACGAACGTACAGGAGAATAGGAGTCGATGTGCATCGGGTATAAAGCACGGCGCAAAGTCGGCTATACTCTCGCACTCATTTTGCGCTCACACACGCCCATCGCTCACCCAGTTCTACCATCAGGGAGGAGCACACGTACACACAACGGCTCGAACCGGTATCGAACCGGCCCCGATGTCTGTGGTGCGCCAATGGTTGCGGTGAAGAGGCACGTTACGTTTTCTCGTTACCGTTTGAGGTTCCTTTGTGCCTTCCAAACCGCTGGTAAAGTCAGCGTTCAGCACGGAGTCAATATTATCTGAGAAATTTCTCGCTGGAAACTGGAATATAATAGCCCCGTCTTTCATCCGCTTTACGCAATGCTGCACTGCAAACGTAATTTGTCTTTCAAACCTCGTGACGTCAAGCGTCCATGACAATCGATCGTTGATGTTCCCTGAGTCAGTACTGTAGTAACGAACGATTTCATTTCATTTCGTTTCATTTCGTTTCATTTCATTTCATTTCTCATCGCGCACGTTTGTCGCAACTATTCACGCAATTTGTCTGGAACCTGTGAACATTTATGTCTTTCTGCGCATAAAGCTTGTATAAATAGTTACGGGAAAATGCAACCAAATATTTGTAACTTCCACATACCATGTAACTTGTGTGTATGTCTGTGTGTACGTATGAAAATTGTTAACATGTGAACCATTCAAGTGTTCGCGCTTGTATATTGGAAATTCCATGTATTTAAGTGGAGTGAGTTTTCTTTTTTACTTTATATATGAAAAAAAGTTAAATAGAATAAAAAATATATTCTACTTTAATTGATTTACAGAATACGAGAGATGTAGGTTCGAAGGACAAAAATATCGAGCGTCATGTTTGTTTTCTCAATATTTTATATTATAATATATTATATATAATTTATTTATTTTAAATATTTTATTCAGAACTCGGCACAAAAAATGCACACATTTTGGCCGATTTTCAGCTTAAAACTTTCCCCTTACTACTTCCCGCGCAATCTAAATGCCGATTGACATTTGGACTGCATATAGGTTGGTGAGGTAAGGGGAATTAGCAATTAGCTGAAAATCAGCAGAAATGTGCATTTTTTGCCGAGCCCTATATATAATTCATATTACTGCGCTATTTGTCACAGTCGTCGCTATTAACGCGTCTGTGAAAACATTTTCACGGCCGGTGCAATAAATCCGTAGGAATCACTTATGTTCATCCAACATTCGCGGATACATTAGCAGCAATAATCGTTGGCCGAGGATTTCGCTTGGGAATGAATGTACCTGGGTTATCTCATGGTTATAACGCGAAAAAGGGCGCTTAAGGCTACGTAGAAAGGGGGATGGGATGAAATATCTGCGACCCATCTTTCGCTTATGGGCCGGAATACATCACGTACTAATTCCCAAATAGGTGGCCAACCCTCCACTTCGTCTTCGAGTAAGCTGTTCGCTTATTTTTACGCTGCCGAGAATACGCCGCGGGAAACGTTATGCAAAGCACGCTCCGGCATCGACGTGAATGGACGCTAATTTATTTTGGCGTACTTCCGTGCGCGCGTCGCCTCTCCACGCACATTTCGCCCGCAGTTTAAAACGACGGCGGATGAGCCCCCGAAAGATTCCGTAATTCGCAGACGCGTAATGTCCCGTGAAAATTTCGAAACATTTCCGCCGGTGTACGCACCCAACGCGAAACTTTATCAAGTCCGACGATTGGGAGCCAATTTTGCCGAAGTTTAATAACGTTACAGCTAGAGCGTTGATCTTTCTAGGTCGACGCGGGCAATATCACGTAGTATTATAGACACGTACATCAAGTACATGTCTATAACTTTAATATATGAACGTAATATTCACGTAATATGTCCGTGTCTGACATATCTCTCTCTCTCTCTCTCTCTCTCTCTCTCTCTCTCTCTCTCTCTCTCTCTCTNTCTCTTTCTTGCTTACGTTACTTTTCTTTATTTTATTTTGTTACTAGTTTATAATTTTCTTTGCTTATGTTACTCTCTCTTTTCATTATTTTATTTTGTTATTAGTTTGTACGAGACTATCTGTATTTCTTTTCGTTCTGTTTGTACTACATATGCTTGTCCTTAGAGGGCTTGCTCTAGAGCAGAAATAAATGCTCGTTCATTCATTCATTCATTCATTCTCTCTCTTTCTCTTTGCATTCTTATACAAATACTAGACAAATGCTTCACTGTTTTATACAGTGATGAAGAGCTTATTGTAATTTCTTTTGTTTTTTTTTCCTGACAATCTACGCATTTTGAACGTCTCATTTTCTTTATTGTATAAGCAAATAGATAAAGTAGAATTGCAGATTGAAAATATACACAGATATTCATAACACGTACAGAGAGGAGCATGGAAAGTGTAAAAATCTACGAATAAAATAGAAAATGCAAAAACAATTAGAAGAAACTCACAAGCCGATGATAACTCCATTAACAGCTTTATTCATAATGTAATATGACATGACAACGCGTGAGCTCACGCGATATGATAATAGCGCATAGTCTAATCTTAACTGGCATCGATCGCCGCCCTACCATGAAATAATCAGATCGCCGCAGTTAAATTGAGTCACCTCGATCGCGCGGGGAGAAACGATAAAATTTGGGCGTGTCCGAAAATAATAATTGTTCGCGTTTTCCTTTGTTCGCGCCTGCCGCGACGCGTCCGCCGTGAAATTCCGCCCGACCGGGCCATATTGCGGTTTCCCATTAAGCCGAAAGTTTTAAAGGTTTCCGCTAAACCAGTAAACGAGTAGTTCCGACACAAGGCCTGCGGGACTACTTGATTAAAATCCCCTGAAAGTGCGACCCGCCGGGCAGAATCTCCCGGCACTCTGCATTGTTTATGGAACAATAGATAGGTTTGCCGCGCAGCTTGTAGCACGGGGTTGGCTACCAAGGATTCAGCACCCTTCTCGCATCCCACTGCTGGCCGGGTAACAACTTTATCCCTTTCACTGCTTTCATCGCTGCACATCACGTGTATATATATATGTTGCGTTCCCTTTCAGCAGCGAAATCTTCAGCTGTGCTGTGCTACGAAATTTAATAACCTAAAATTTTTATTTCGCCTGACGCGAGTTTTGTAATTGAAACGCGTGGAAACGCATAAATATGTAAAGATCATAAATATGCGCGATAATATGAGTGCTCGTATTTTATATATTTGATATTGCAAATGTTATCATATCTATCGATTTAGCATCGCTGGTTCTTGTATTACGAGTGTTTCCACTTTGAGAGAAAATTTTTCATTTCGAGGAATTTTTAAACCTTTGAGGGGAAAAAGGGGGAAGAGAGAAAAGTGGAAGAAAATTTAAAACGTCGAGAAAATAATAATTCATTTTTAATGGAAAGTACAGAATTTTTTAATCGTCCTTGAGAAAAAGAACTGATAATGTTTCAATAAATTAATTACTAAATCAGTGATTGATGATATTCATCAGTTAACTCATGAAATCAGTTTATACAAAATTTTTTTCTTAAGCACAGCTAATTTAACAATCCTGTGCTATTGATAGTCTGTTTTGTTATATTAAGGATATCTTAAATAATGTATTAATATGCTTAATATATAACTCTGTAATTGGTTTATAATATCTTAAGACGTACTTATGACGATCTTAAATATAAGAACCAATTATGAATGATAAAAATAAGAAACAGAGATATCTATGACCGTATTTCGATGTATACTGCAAACACTTAAAATCTACAGTTTACATTATATTATAGGTATTCAGCACTAGCAATATACGTGGGTCATTTGAAAAGTTTCCGGCCTCATCGACATAAAGTAACTGTAGAAAAA
>QKQZ01053352.1:0-25834 GCA_003595255.1 Solenopsis fugax
ACAGGACTCAGGATACGCAAAAGAAAAAAAATTGCAACGAATAGCCCCGGTCTCCCCTATATTATTAAAAAGTGTACGTGGTAAGCCGTGCCAAATAATTTCAACAATTGATAACAAATTTAAAATTACATTTATATATAAAAATGTATCTATAATACGATTTTTAATAATTTTTCTCAAATTGTTTAAAAGATGATATTCTTTTAATAGTCGTCAAAAATAACAAAATAAAAATATTAAATCATGAAAAAGCCATTAAAAATATTTCAGTTAAATAAATAATTAAACTCATCAGCAAAAATGTCAATTGTCTATGTGCATTAAGACAATGATGGAGTGTTATAGTTATAGAGAATAATAATCTCGTTAGTTTCTAATTTAGCTGTACTAAACCGGTTTGTTCCTGAAGCTAAATTTTTATTGCGAAACAATGTGCCATCCATAGAAATCATGATTATCTTTATGACGCTCGTTATTTCACGAAGTGGAAATTTACCGCTAATAAAAACTGTTGTTATTTTCATTGTAATATGCGTACCTAATGAGTAACGAATAATGAAAGGATAATGGTAGGTTATTGTGGGAAAATGTGCGTAACACGACACTCCTGCGATTACTTTGTCAATGGGAAGGTCATCTCGTTAAATTGGTTACAACCGATACAGTTATATGTACATATGAATGTTTTATGGGATGAAAATTGTCGGGCCATTAGGCAAATTTGAAAAGACAAGTCGCACAGAGTCATGGATATTCAAGTTACAATTGCATACAAGTAATGAAAAAATTCATATAAATGATAAAAGAATATATACATATATAAAGACAAAATTAAATTTTTAATCTAAATATTCAATATATTTCACAAATTAATTTTTGTATGAATTATAACTCTATAACGATAAGTATGGCAAGGGGATTCTATGATATTATAAAATATATTTATAATGCTGTATAATATATCTATTCTTTTTTTTATATTCACAACGTAATTAATGTGCTCCAAATTCATGATGTATTTTAGTATTGCACTGAAGAAGAATTTGATAACAGTTACCAAATGTTGATTGGAATGCCATAATATTCAATTAAATATTCAATTAATATTGTATAACCAAAAATAATTTTCTAAATATTTAGTAAGTATTACCAAATACGACGTTTGATAATATTTGCTGATTTCTTAAAACTAATAAGCCCGAGAAGACTAAACGTCCGACGCACGATAGTGTGTAGTGGTGAGGTCGGAATTCGACTGCAAGACAGAAGTCAGAAACTCTCGGGAATGCCATAGTAAAGCGCAACGTCTCGTGTAGTCTTCCAAGTCTCGGTTTTATCTGCATTATTAACCAGTCGAAACCTCACGGCTGTGTACTTAAATCCAATCTAGAAATCCCACCCTTCTAGTCTCCCACTTCGCTAACCTCGGAGAGAGAGCAAAGGTCGTAGGAGACTGGCAAGGGCGATTACCCTCCATTATTCACACGCTCGCTTCGTACCGCTGAGTGATACCTGAGAGAAACTTGTCGAACATCCTTCTAATGTTCGGTGATATCTCGAACTACATTACGTCACCATTCACGCACGATTGTTTCATTATTGGCATAATTGATCGTTTTTATTTTGAAAGATCTGTTCCTTTTCTATTAAATGCCAATTGATATTTTTGCTGATAATTTTAACTATTTATTTTACTGAAAGAATTAACTTTTTTTTCACAATTTAATATTTTTATTTTATTGTCATTTTTGATGGATTTATAGTTTAATGAAAAGCAGGCAACAGCTGAAATTTTTTCCTAATAGCCGATATTGTTTATCTATCACAAAACGATTCATTACTGACTCATACTAGTTGTAATGTAGTCTTTTCTAATGAATCATTTTAGTTATGAAATATATAGTAATCGGATGTAAGTATGGCTGCAAGTACAAGGACAATAATGATATCGACATAATTCCCAGTTCGAGCGATCAGCTTAACGTCAGTTGACAAAACTAAGATCCCCATGTGCCACCTGAAATAACTTGCGACAGCATCGCGACCAAACATTTCTCGTCGCGCTATAACTACATCATCGCGGCGAGTGTCGACACGATGGTTTCTCACCAGAACGTAAAATTTATAATAATGCCGCGTATATAACACACCTGAAACAATCGGTCCCTTGTTTCTCATGATCCATGAAGAGTTGCTTCGAAATATCAGTTTGATTGAATTCATCAATATTACCATACTGTGTAATTATGAACATCGAGTAAAATATTCTGATATTGGATGTTTAAATCGAGATGTTTAACTCGGAGATTATAATTATTTAGCTGAATAAAAAATTTCCTATACATCAAAAGAATCATGATATTATAGAAAAAAAATAGACTAATATGCAGAAAATAGTAATCTCTCTCCTGTAATAAAGGTAGTAAAACTGCAGACAAGACAAAAAATATAGCTTTATTTGTGCGTTGGCAGAATGATTTTTCAAAGATTTTAATTTAATTTAATATTTATTTGTTTTTTTTTTTCTTGAAGAGGACGTTATATTGTCTCGTTTAAAGCCTGAACCTTTAACGCGTTTGCCTTATCAGACTGTAAGTCAGATAAAGCAAACGCGTTAAGGAAGAGATATATTTTTATTGGTTTTATTGAACAAGTCGTTAAGCTGCACAAATTTAATAAAGCTTATTGGAAGCAAACTGATTATCTTAAAAAAGAAAATAGACGAATAGTTCACGTTATGCCACCTTAGCTGTGATATCTTCACATCTGCTCACTTTTATCATGGTCACCACGTTGCGTTCTGTCGTTTTTTCTTATCACTGGTCGCTTGTCACTGGTTGGTCGTTACCAACCAGTGGCGTGGGAATCGAGATATCCGATTTCTTTCGAGCTCCATTTTGAAGATTCCACTTCCGACGCTTTCATTTATATGCAATACTGTTCTCCAGATTTGGTTCCTCGACTACATCTCGAAAGAACTTACATCCAATTCTGGAATTGAATTGACGTGTCTATATCCCATTTTATCTTGTAAGTAAAATTACGATAATGATTGAAATATTGATGGTTAGGTTAAAGTGATGTCTATAAAAAAACTGTTTTATTGTTTGAACCACAAGCAAAAATGGTAAAAATCGGTTTTCGTAAAACTTACAATTTATTTTATAATTATCATTATTTTATTATTTATTATCACAATCCTGGTTACTAATAATAAGTAATCAGGATAATAAATCCATATTGAATAAATCAAAACTAGGTGTCATATTTTAATCAATATATTTATTAATAAAATACCAGATTGCCTCAAGCTCAATCTACTTTTATCAAAGATAAATTCAATATTTTACAAAAGATATTCAATTATGTATTAAAATCTTCTCGAAATGTTATTACTTAACTATTATTATAATTATCTATATTTTTAAATAAATGATATCTCCATAGAAGAATTAATTAACAATTATACTTGTTCATATATTTAATAATCTGGTCGCAAAAAATGATTAATATAATTTTAATATTATAATTATAATCTGCCAGTTCATAATTGTACATATTTTAAATTTTCTATTATGATTTAGAGTTATTATTGTTTTTCATTAGAACAGTAAATATATATATATATATGTATTCGGGCGAAACCTTTTAAGATATTCTACGATATTAAATGCGAAAAAAAAGTATGAAGAAGACTATTCATGGAGATAATTATATTTTAACAGTAGAAATTCGTTCTCTCTTTATTATTGAAAGCTGAATTTCTTGCGACATTATCAGATGTTGTATCTGTTTTCGCATATCGCGCATTAGAAGAAAAGAATCTCGAACTGAGAGCTTCTCGAGAAATACACACACACACACACACACACACACACACCCAGTTCTCAGACAGTGAAACTTAATTAAAAGCACGCGCGATGATTATTTGCGTAGCCACCGTTCATCGTTTATTTTGGAAATTGCGTCGCTTAAACAACGCTTTCTCACGAACAGGTTTGGAAAATTCCTTTTCAAGCCACACGAAACGCTCTTTGAAAAGTGCTGTCTAAGGATTTATGGGTTGAAAAAGTGGATTTGTAACACTCCAATCAATAATAATTAAACAAACAGACAATTTAAGAAGAAGAAGCAATTTATAAAGAACATTAAGTAATCACATTAATATGCTTTTTTGTATAATTTGAATAATTTTGAGTTTTATCGAAAAGCTCATCTCATTTCCGAGAAATGTTGTTTTCAAGAATTAAAAAAATCATCAGAAATAAATTATAATTATTCCAAATATACAACTTTTTCCGATTCAATGAAATCGTATATTTTGAAAAGCTTTTGACAAGCTTTTGACTAATTAATCTAATTTCGGATATAGGGTTAATTCTGTTTATCGTTTACTCAGCATCTTTTCACATTTCTTTATCACAAAAATTATTTCAATTTTATAACGATTGCAAGCAAAATTGGCGAAATAACCTAAAAGGGGATTTGTCGATGTACAATTGAAAACGCCGTGGCACTCGTGTTAGACGCTTAAGGGATGAAGGGGTTATCGCTCCTCGTTGATGGGAGTGAGAGAAAGAGGGAAAAAGCGAGCGTACGTATGCCGGAAGGGTACGTACGTCGACCAGAGGAAGAAACGTCGGGGTGAAGGTAAATGAAGAAAAAGGGACAGAGAAAGAGTGTCCGCGAAAGGGTAGGATTCGTTCGCGCGCGCAAGAGAGAGAGGGAGAAAGGGTGCGATGAAGCCGCGATGGGGTACAGTCGGGAGGGGGAGGGGGGAGGAGGCGAAGCGTCGGCTAGAATAAACACATAGATGTTTTCTTTGTTCCTCTAAACTAAACAACCAACGAGGAATCTAAACAGAGGCCAGAACCCAAATTCAATTTGGTCGCCGCCTCCGTCTCTACCTTCAGCTGTTCTACGGACGAAAGGTATCCCTCCCTCCTCCTCTCCCCGATCCTGCACCCTATCTGTCCATTTCACCCTTATACACTTAACGCTGCTGCAGGACGGTACCTAATATTTACCACGCCTCTCTTATACCGGATAACCGACCTCGCACACGCACGCACTTGGCCCTTTTAAACAATACGCGCTAATGCACGCCGCGTATGCGAGCTTCAGATGGACAGACACCGCTCAATGTGATTATCTCATGGATATCTTTCTTCGTGCCAATAATCATTTAAAGGATCGTACTTTAAGCGCACTTCAATTAATTAATATTTATCAATTCAATTAATATTACACAGAGAAAAAGATTTCATAAGAATTAGTATTCCTATTAAGTTCAAAAAAATCGTGTATATTAAATTATATAATTTTTCTGTAGATTGTATACTAATAATCTTCCTGGTTTACTAAGACTGATAGATCACAATATCTATCTTTTTTTTCTCTAATAATCTCTTGTTTATCTTTATTATGTATACACAATATCTATCAGATTTATAGTCTTCTATCTAGGATAGATGAGTAGGATAGGAATACAATTTATGAAAAAGCTATAACTAGATCAATTTATTGAAATCTACAACGCAAACTACATGCAAACTCATACTGAACAAATATAATAAGTTTCTCTTATGCGATACAAACAATTGTCGAAGAGGGGATTCTGGGCGAAACAGTTTATCAATAATATCACAAGATTATACAAATATTTGCCATCCGCTCTCTTTTATTACTGCGCAACGATATTCATATATATATATGTATATATCGCGGATGCGAGGAGATGGAGGAGCCACGTTTGCTTGTATCAAGATCGATCGGCAAAAAAATCGCTCTTCTTTTTTCTCTCCTCGCTATCGTGGACGGACAACTCTTCTGCATGCTAACGGAAATTCATTCATTTCGATATTTAACTGCCGCTGCGCCGTTTATTCCGTAACCTAGCGCGATCACGTATCTGATATCAGTCGGCGCGGCGACGCGGCGGTACGTGCGAAAGGTACGTACGTCAATACGTTGGACGGCAAGAAATTATAACAACGGAGCAAAAGTCTATTAGGATTTTCATTTCCTGAATAAATAAAACTCGTCGAATCGTTTAATACGCCGGGGAGGAATTCGCACGTGCATGCGCTAATCCCTGCTTTCCTCGTCGGGGATAGGAACGTGTATATGAGCACACGCCGACGCGAGTGTGTACAGGCGGGCGGTGCCTGTGCGTGTAACTAAAGCTTGATTCATATTGAGATATACCTATCTTATTCGCCGGTCCGCTTGACGGACCTCACAATAAAGTTCTAGACGAAAAAATTTTGGTTGGAAAAATATATCAGGTAACACGGACTGGGGATTGAGACAAATCGGCAAAAATCGGCAAATCTACTTTCTTGGAACAAATGCAAAGGATAGATTTTGCGATTCGACGATTTTTTTCTACATTCAAATATTGAACGTAAATATCTTGGATAGATGATGCAATTAAAATATTGTTTACGGAATCGATATCATTTTTTCGTAACGACATATAATTTTGTTTCGTAGATACTTAAAAATGCATAATTGCATACTTAAAATTGATGCATAATTGCATCAATTGTTATCAATTGATTATTATTCTTATCAACGAAATTTGATTGTGTGGTGAGACAAGAATAAATTGAATACAATTCCGAGCACACGATTATATTATCAGAAATGATGGCGTGACGAAAGTATATCAAACATAAAGGTGAGAAGTCCAAACAGAAGGTGAGAAGGAAAGCATGTGAGTTTATTATCTCTCATAAACACTTGTGTTTATAATGGAAAAATTTATTTATGCTAGAATACAAATGTTACTGCTAGATGTTTACTTGTAGAAAGTTATATCAAGGATTTTAAAGACTTACATGCAAAATAGTCTATTTACATAATAAAGATAAACAACCTAATGATTATTTCTACCAACGTAGATTAACTTTAATCTCAGTTTAACTTACCCTTTATCTTTCTTTAGTTATAAAAATTGGAAAAAAGATAAAGATTAAGTTAAACTAAGATTAAAGTTAATCTGCATTAGTAGAAATAGGCATAAGATGTGCAAAAAGAAAAACATGTTTAATTAAACATCTTGTCTTTGAGATCTGTAGGCTTTACAGTTTTCTTTTAACACGATTTTATATCTCCTGATGATCAAACTGTGTAAAGGCAATCGAACAATCGCGCTTAGACTTTCGTTTACGTTCGGCTGAATGCAGCGTGCCCCGCGGAGTTCGCGAGTTCAGAATCGAGGAAAGATCGAATGCCATATCGTGGATCGTTGAAGGACAGCCACGGCGGTAGTAGCAGCGAGTCCGAAAAAAAAAGGGAAGTGAAATTAAAAAGTATCCTCTCACAGAGAGCGGTGCGGCCATCGCGGAGGCAACGTGCAGGTCCTTCTCATCCCTTGCCCCGAATAAACGCGTACATCCTCTATTCTCCCTTGTAATAATCCCTTCCAGTTAATCTGCTCCAATGTAGCCTGCAGCGAGTATCCGATGAACATCGTACATACCCCCCATCCAGCTGCACGTCGGCAAAAGTACCGGCTTCCTGCGCCGGTACACACTTCACATTGTAGGATGGAACCCACCGCGCATCCTCCCCCATCTCCCGGTATTCTTTCGCGAAAAACGAGTAAATAAATACAAGCGTGCGGAACTCGCGCGGTCCACCACTGAAGAAGAGGAAGTTACGCGCCGCGAAATCGCCCGGGGCAAAAAGAGCGGTGTATTTTAAAAGGAAAGGCCTCAGCTTACGTTTTGCCGGATTACGAAAATATAAAGTAGGACGCAGTACTGAAAAAGCCAGAAATCGGAATAGGCGAAGGTAGAAATTAAGATTTAGCAAGTGAAAAATGCGCGACAAGTAGGTAGCGTATTTCTTGGACCACGTAAATATTATATAAAGCACGACAATAGCGACATATAAGCAGCAACTTTTAAAATTACAGTAGAAGAATGAGAAAGACAGACGGCGTCTCGTTTTGTAGTACCTCTATTGAGTAGAAAATAACTGTATCTCCAAACGACTCGATTTATTTCGCGTTTTATTGAATTGTGATGAAAGCACGAAAGCGCGGAAAGTTCCATGAAAGGGAAGAGCTGGAAAGGTAGGAAAGTAGAGCCGCCGCGCAAAAAAGCGCGAGAAGCAGATAGCTCTCGGTACCTTCCTTGTTCCATGTAAATAATGTGCATTGACGTACAAACGGCTGAAATTATTAACGAGAAAATGAGAAAGAGACACGGGCTCATTTTCTACGGTACATCCGCATAACAGAAAGTTTGCTATAGCTATAAACAAATATATACCCATATGTATATCATGAGGGTTTAGAAAGAACACGATATTTATTCGCCGGTCCTGGGCAAAGAATGTTAAGTAGTCCAGGGCGCGTTTCCCCCCTTGCCCCCTTTTTCGCCCTGCTGCCTCCCCTGGCCACCTCTTCCGCGTCGATCCTTCTGATATTTTCATCTATCCGTGTAAATGTACTTAGCGTGCGCGCAAGCTGCCGAGCCGGCAAGCTTTATTACGTGAATTTGGAAGCGCTGTAAGCGACTGAAGGGGATGAGCACGAGAAGGGTGTACAGAGGGAAGATATACGTTTCGCCGGTTTCGCGCGCGGCAGTAGCACGGAGGAGGAGGAGGAGAAGAGGGTGGTCGGGTGGTCGCGGGAGGGTGGCGGCTGGATAGCCGCTGTACCGTGCCAGCTCTGAGAGACCGGCTCTTCATCCCGTGGATATGCATTTTCCGGTTCCCAGTCCCGCCGACCTCCCTCTCCGCGCCCATTCCTCACAAGCCGCTTCTCCGCGCTATCCTCTGTCGGTTCCTCTTATTGCTCCCGCTCCCTCATACTTACTGGATCGTAGATGAGCGGTGCGATAGACGGTGGTGCATGCGTATATGCGCACGGAAGCGCGAGAGTACTGTTAATTCGGTTTACGAGCTCCTATCAGGAATATAAGGGAAACGTACGACCGGCATGGCGCGCCATTTCGGAGTTGAGACGAGCGCGCTGTGCATTGCACACGCACACTCTCAAAGGAGAGAGAAAGAGAAAAGGATAGCTGGGTGAGGCTGTCCTCGAAATGTTTCCTTTGCGAAGTAGCTTCATCGTTTACACATCGGCGGACATCGGTGTTAACAAGAGGGCTGCCGGAGGAACACCGTTACGCCGTGAGAATTCTACCGGTGCCAGCACCGTGATGCGACTTTTAAGAGGGACAGGATGAAATCGCCGCATTTTAAGGCACGTTGCAGCAATAGGGGAAACTGGGGCTACTTGATCAACTTTTCAGTTTTGAATTTTTACAAACAAAACTAAGAAAATTAAAGAGCAAATTCTATATCAGTTACTAGATATCGTAGGGCCTGCGCACAATAGAGAAATATAAGATATTAGGAATAAGAATTATAATTTTAAGATCAGTTTTCTCAATGAATATTAAATAGAACGCACAATGGATACGAATAAAACGTAAGACATAAATGTGCCGTATAAGATGCAATATAAGTTATTATTTATCTATAGTATTTATTGAGGAAACTGATTCTAAAATTTTAATTCCTATTCCTAATATCTAATATTCCTCCATTGTGCGCAGGCCCTTAGACTATTTAATAATATTTTAATAATATTTTAATAATAAGTGAAAATTAATAACTGATATAAGAAATGAATGTTTTTCGAATACGTTCCTTATGTGTCAAACAACCCCAAGGTCTATCTCCAACCATGGGATAGTTGAAACATTATTGACTTAAGAAATATTTATATTATGATTTATATTATATGTTATTAATATATTTCAATATAGTTTTATTTATTTTAATATAATTTACCGAAAAAGGAGATAAAACTCAATTATATTTAACTAATTTTTAGTTATAACATAGATTTTTTATCGCTTAACTTTTCTAATTATTTCTTAATAACGGCTAAAGTTACTTAGGCGTATCTAAAAGAGAAAAAAATATTTTAAAATTTATCACTATCAGGATCATTTAGCACGTGTATCTCTAGAATTAGATTGGCCTACTTGTCGCACTAGTCAATTTTTGATAAAAATTTGAGGTGATAGATAAGCAAAAATAAATTGTGACAATATTAGATAAGATCTACACTTATTATCTAAATACTTAGAAAATTGTATAATAATTTAAGAACTATAAATGTAAGACTAAATATTATACATGCCTTTGTGTCAAAATATTTTGGACAACTGAATAATTGTGTTTGCTGCATGTACAAACACAGTTAGAACTATTTTCAATTTATCAGTCAATTAGTCAATTTATCTCTATAGTCAACTAGCTCCAGTCTCAACTATTAAATGTAGAAGTGATTTTCCTCTAAAAGTGGTCATCTTTATTTTGATATTCTTAGAAACGTGAGCAATCTGTTTTTTAAAGATTTCGTTCGCATTCGCAGAAACTAATTAAATAAATATCGGATAATGCGATTATAATATGCAGCTGAAAGACTACTGAAATGCGTAAGTAGCAGAGAATTGTATCGCTGAAATAATATCAGATAGCGTGCGTGTATCAGATAGCAGGAAAAATGATAACTCTGTCGAGACGAAACGTAAGCAGTATTATACCGCCGGATGTTCCAGGATTACACCAGGAAATTAAAATAACGTCGCCGTCCGCGACCGACCGAACTTATCTCTTCATCCTTCTAATTTTCATTCTGCTAGTGGAGTATATTGTTTCTTTTTTTTTTTCTTTCTTTTGAAAGGGGAATACACCGGAAACGAAACGTTAATTCCACCGCGCAATGCCGAGCAAGACGGGCATCGTTGTTGTTCGCAACGACGTACGTGTCGCCGGCGGCGTTGCGAACTGGTTGAAAAAGAAATTGTTCGTGCATGCCGTCGGTGTATACAGGAAAGTAATTGGATATCGCACATCTCGCGGACGCAACATGCACAACGAACACCGCTGCTGATATGTCTCACGGCAGCGGCTACTACTTGGAATTGTTTTCGCGTTCGAGATTACAGCCGCCACCCGTCTCCTTTTCCTTCCCTCCTTCTCGTCCAGGGGAGGTATAAGCACGCGATAATGATCCGACTTATTAGCACAATATTTTGCTTGGTAACCGCGAATTATTGGATTAAAAAGATCACACACACAGACCTACATTCTAACAACAAACCTTAACTCAGAAATATTATCTGTACGACACGCGATAGAAAAAAAGATCCAGTTACTTTGCACGCAGCTTGAAATGCATATGGATTTAAAGAAATCCCTCAAAGTGCATAAGAAGATAATTATAACGAGTTAATCTCGTAAAGTTTCATATCAATTAATCGGATAAACTACCGAACGAACGTGACGCCAAGCGATAACTACACGATGGAGTTGTTTCTAAGATAAAAATGCATAAGAGAGAAGGAGAGGAAGAGAGAGAGAGAGAGAGAGAGAGAGAGAGAGAGAGAGAGTGAAATAGATAGCTGAATTTTTTGTTTACACACTAAGCGCATTCGCGAATAACAAGCGGAGAAACAAAATGTAGCAACCAACTGCCACGGCTAAACACGTCCATCTTCCTTCGCGAGTTTTCGCTGCGATATGCACACATGTTATTTATCGTTCGTCACGTATTCTCGAGGCCAGCGTGCGCAAAGTATCGCGATGGAATGGAAGGAGTCGCGGGTGAGCGAGGGGTTGCATCGGTTAGTTTGCATTCGCGTTAGTATGTATCGTCGATTCTCGTAATGCACTGCGCGAGTATCCGCAGTCGCTGCGATACAGCAAACTGCTGCTGCAACGTATCTGCTCGATATGATTAAAATTATTTTCGTCGCTTCAATGCCCGATAAAAACCGGCTGCTATTTCGCGCAATCTCATCTGCACATCATCCGCGATGTTTTGTATTACAGCTGTAAAATATCATGCCTTTAAAATAACTTGATAAGGCATTATGTAATAATGTAAATAACTTAATGCTTTATGTAACAATGTTTCATCTTTCTGATGCTTTTATGATAATGCTTTCTCTTTAACTCTTTTGAATTTTTTTATGATTTTTACGCATTCAAAATTATTTTGAGAATTCAATTGAAATATTACATGTAACTCGAGGTTTCTAAATAACGAATCTCGTTAAAAAATTTTATGCCATTTTATGAAAATCAAAATAGAGAGTTTTATAAATCGTAGAGTACACAATCGTCTGCAATTTCACCAAGATTATTTATGATTTTTCTAACATCCGCTATTTAACATTACAAAGAAGTTAAAATTATAACATGTTAAAAAATGCAGAAGGAGGCGGTAACTAATTAAAGATTGCGTTATTCATTAATATGTAAATTTTGCGCTGGTGCCGCGAATTAAAGAAACCTCTCCGACTGCAAGAGGAAGTCTCTCTCATCCTCTCGCGTCTCTACCCGGCCGCAGAACCGTGGGTCTTCGTGGTCGGATCTTAAATTCATTTTATTTCCGGCCGAACGATCCCGGCGAAAAGGTTTAAACGATTTATCATCTGCGAATCGTGCTTTGGTCAGGCGCTTCTTTTACAGAATACCGAAACTTTCCCCGCCTCGTCTTCTTTAGTTTCTTCTCTTTCATCTCTTTCGTTTTCACCGTATTTTATTGTTATAAATACACGCTTTCTCTTTATATAGAGCGAATTCTATTGAGAATGCTGGGCTTGTGGAACTATGGCATTGCAATCATTTATTGAGACGCAATATGATGAATTTATTATTATTAATTATCTATTGAGTATCGCTGATAATTCTTCCACCAACTTTTAATTAGAAATATTTATGATATGCTAAAGGGATTGTTTAATAAAACATATTTAATAAAATATTAATTACATATATTTCAGTGCTATTCTATGAACTTTTTTCGTTTATTCAGCAACCAGGCTATTTCAGTGTTCATCCTAATGTTAAATTCAGCACGTTATCTATAAAATCTTTGCATAAGCCGCGAGGAATCACGAGTCTCTTTCACACCCGCGGGACACCTCATTCAGACACTAAAGGGAAGTCAAATATATTTCTTGATAAACGAACGTGGCGGAGAAGGAGGGAGGCTTTGACGGAAGGGTTGAAGCGAAGCGACGTTCTGGGTCGACCATCAAAACGTGGCGGGAAGGAGAAGTGAGGAGGAGAAATCGCGAAGGAAGCGACAAGGCTCCGGACTATCGTTATCAACAATTCAATAGTGTTTAACTTATTTATGTCCCGTTAAATGCCGGGGCTAATTAGATGGCGGCGCAAAAGATCTCTCGTACCCTCGGCGGGCCCTTTTCCAAGGCTCAGTATCTCCCGGGGTGTAATAGGTGGCGAGGGTGGGAGATCGGAGGTGGCTCTCCCATAACCAGCCGGAGACAGACAATGGCAAAGAATGGGCCAGGAGTCGCTCTGAATAGGCCTCAAGACACTGAACGCTATAATGCGAAAGACTCCATTGTGAGGCGGGCAGTTAAGTGCTCCTGTCTGGTCTCCAAAACGAAGTGGGCTACGCTCGGTGTCTTGCGCCCTTTCATCCCGGCTGCTTTCCCCGTTCTCGCTCACCTCATCACCTCGTCAACTGCTCGTCAATTCGAGGAAGGTAGCGGTCGCAGATCATCCGTGGAGTTGCGGAAATTGCGGGACGCATTCTTTTCGAGGGTAAAACGCGAAAACAGAGTAATAAGCGCGAATACTCTTTGAGCTCAATTAATAATAATCACTAAATATTAGTTACACTACAGCAAAATTTATAGCTTTGTTTTATTTCGGAAGAGACAATTTTCGGTAAAAGATTGTAATATTTAAATAAAATATTTGTTAATTAATTAGCACTGAAAGCACATGTGTATAACTCGAATGCCACTTATATTTTACTTAAAGTAATACTACTTTGGATGAAAGTTTTCCCACAAAATTAAGAATTCTTTAAAAAATTTTTTTTCTTTATAAGTTACAAGAGAATTTTAGAATAACTGATAATGTTAAAATAACTGAATTAACACTATTTTAACGTAAACAAAATCTTATTAAATGTTATTCTAAGCTATCAAAGTTTTATTTAATAACTGTACTAAACTTCAATTAGCACTTGGATGAAAATTTATATACAGTAGCAGCTCCAGAGTTGATGAATAAATTTACTACGTGAATTTATTTTTAGTAAGATTTGTTGGATTTATATAAATATATCTAATGCAATTATACCAATTAAATAAATTCTTATCACCAGTATACATATATATATTTTTTTCCAATAAGAATGCCTGACATCGATAGAAACAGAATCGTTTGTATTGCTAATGAATAAAAAATAATCCAAAAATATAATGGCTTCTTCTCCATAATTTTTTTCTATCAAAAAGGATTAATCTGCATCCTGAAACAACAAGCGCGCGCAACTCTTACAATACAGTACAATAATATCTAAAGTTGAGAGTGCTAGTAGGCGAGCCGAAAAGGCGAGACCAGTTTCGAGATGGCTGGGAACAGATGGCCGATCAGATACCGGGGATTAAGAGAAGAGTAACACAACCCCCCGAGGTACGAGAGAAATGTGTATTAATTTTTCAAGTTTTTTAATTAGCGAATGTCTCCGTTCCGCCTTTCGGCCGGGACATTTATATTAGAACTGCCGTACTGCTCTCTCCTGCCTTTTTCTTCTATCTTTCTCTTTTCTCTATGTTAAAGCGTTGTTCCTCACCTCCAACAGCCGGTTACTTTCTGAGTTGCCAGCTTCCTCTCTCCTCTCTCTCCCTCTCTCTCTCTCCTTTCATTCGTTCCGCTTTGCTCATTTTCTCATTTACCCTCCCCGAGATTTGAAACGCAATGCCTTCCGCCAAGCAGGACGAGCTAATCTGTTATTCGTAATTACGCATTAAATAATTATTATTCATAGGCCACGATGTATGTGTCTGTGACTAGGTATATCGAATTGAGATTTACAATTAAGATGCGCGAGTCGCTCGCGTGAAATTTGCCGAAGCTTTCAAAAGTTGACGATTTTAGCATTGAAGATTCGAATATGTTTTATTGAACAATACTAATTGCTAATCATATTAATTTATATTACGTAAACAATTCTTCTTTTACCTATTACATGTTTTCAGAAAAATTACACAACGAACGATTCGAAGATAAAAAGTTTTTTATTTACAATTCAACTTTTTGAACTTGTTCAAATTTTATAGAAACTCTTTTGTTACACAAATTAAACAAACAGATTTATTTCAAATTAAAATAATGAATACGGCATTATCGGTCGAAAGCAGTTCTTAGTGCTCAATAATTTTTTTCTAAGTGATTTTTATAAACATTACATTTACAAAATTTATTTTAATATACGTACTTCGTATGATTCCATATAATAATTATGTTTTGTATTATGTTGAAAAATGTTGCCAAGATTTGTTCTATAAATTCCATTAAAAATAATTGTGCACGTGATATTGAAAAATTACTGATTACTATTATACATCTCTTTGATTAATGCTCTATGCCTCATTCGCTAGAATAAATTATTGTATCGTATAGATTCACTGCAAAGTATCGAAGTTCTTGAAACCGATAGTGAATTCCGTCGCGAGAACAAAGTCTCTTGGGTGGTCCTGCCGAAGGGAGTTCACATTTAAACCGAATCGAGATTTCATGGGGTTTTCCGTAACTCCGCGAGGGAGTCGTGGGGGTAGATGGGGAGGGGGACGGATTGACTCGCCCGTATTTATTGCTCCGTACTTCTGATTTTCATTGGACTGATGGTGCCTGCCCCGGCCGCCCCGGTATCCCCGAGCGTTCACCCTGGTATCGCGGAGGCGCACTCCCGCCAAACAATAGCTCCCATATAATTGCTTTTATAGCTCACTGAACGCTAAATATTCCATACTTTTCTTTCTGCTCCACGGTCCCGTCGTTCGTTCCCGATCATCAGCGAACCGATTGGGTAAATAGAGTCGCGAAGAGCCCGCTCGGGGGTGACTTGTTCCAAGACAGATCGAAAGCGTACTCTCGACGGGCGTAAACTCGAGCGATTTAAATTCCACTGAGCGGTTTCCTCGGGTTTTTTTTTTCATATGCATCGAAAACAATTCAATGTTCACAATATGGTATTATTTTTGAAATTCATTTTCTCTACACACGGTATCAATACAGAACTCATAGTTTGTCAAAGAAATTCAATGCAATTATCCAGGTGTGAATGACGAGTTGTTGTGTACCAAAGATGCGTCGCGAGTTCGCGGAATGTTAGGTAAAAGTATTGGCGTTCAAAAGGTACGTTGATCAGACGAAGAGAAAAAAAAATTTGCGAATTCTGTCAATCGGTAAACGAAAACTTTTCAATGAAATAGACGGTGATCGTGGCTCTATATGTCGGCGTACTCGCCCGACCGACGTCAATTACGGATTCCTAACGTCCCGAAAAGCGACGGGCGCACCCCCGTAACGAGGCAGTTTGTCCAGCTGCTCGAAACCGCCCTCGGGAAAGAACTCCGACGTCCACGAAAAAGGAACGATCCGTCCCGGCGCGTTTCCCGCGGAACCTCATTCGCCGAGCTTACCGCCGACGACAAGAGCGATGACCAGGGTGAGAGATCCTCTCTCACCCTCGTCGAAGCCATTCGAACCGATCTCAGTCATCCCCTTCTCCCCGCCGTTCCCTTCCTCTGTCGGCGTGGCGCGATCCCGAGGTCTTTTTGTCATCCCTGCTCGTAGATCTCGCCACCCCCGAGGTTCCCCGTCACTTTGGTGACCAGTCCGAAGCTCTCCTCTAACCTGCTGGAGGCCGCCCTTCCAGTCGTCACTACTTCCTGTCGATACACGACAAGCTAGGCTTAAATGCGGCCACTCCGGGCTTGTAATTTTCGCAACCCCGACGAAATCAGGCGCTGCTTCTTTCGCTAGGGAATCGAACTTTATTGCTAAATACCATACGATCAGCAAATTCACACCCTCTCTTTGGCCCGTACGAGCTTGTTCCTATGTCGTAAGTGCGATGAGCGTAAAAGAATGCACGAATCTATATAACATATATATGCAAATATATCTTAATATAATTATAAATATAACGAATTATATTTTAACAATATATTAGTGGTGCATTAAATTGTTTTATTATTACTCTAATTATTTCTTTGATGTATATGTAAATATGTGAATGCTGAAAAAAAATTAAAAAATTGCACGATTACACTGAGAAAAAAGAAAACTTGGCTAAATTTTTCAACTTAATTGTTTTCAGTTTAAATATTTATGTATTTAAATTAAACATATACTTAAATTAAAGAATACTTTAATTGAAGAAATTTTATCAAGTTGAAAAATTTAGTCAAGTTAACAATTTTTTTTCTCGTACAGTCTCGTAAATTATTATGTACATATTAATACGAAAAGCATATGATAAATTACATATAATTAAATATTCAACTATTTAATTAGAAAATTTTTATTTCTTTTTAAATTATATCGTATTTTATATTAAAGTATAATTTTTGTTAATTTTCTTAATTTCTCTTAATACACTCTGAAATTAAAGAAGTACTTTGCGTGTGTGTTTTATGTTATACAGATACATATTTGTATACAACAATGGTAAATGTTTTTCTGAAACGTTCGGAATTTTTTTCTGAAATCGTTGTTTGATGTATCGTAACGTGCGCTCGTTCGCACTCTTTGGTGAAATTTATGAGCCCGCCATTGAAAAAGTTAGAATCGAGCACTTACTTTTGAAAACGTGATTCCGCAATCACGATTCCTGAAACAGAAGGTGTGAGGTAACGGTTTAGTCTCTCTATCGGTGGCTTGATCCACGGAACCACATGCCTTCCCTCTCCACTATAAGAGGTCCTACCCTTCCAGACATTCTAGCTCGCGCAGCAAACCAGGGTAATGGTTTCTCGATTAAGCCATGTTCACAATGGGATTAAAAACGACCGGTAGACCGCTGCTGACCATGCCATTCGTAGCTGGAACTATCCCTTCTTTATAAGCGCGAAGCATTTGCCCGATCTATTCGCATTTTAACGCGCTACGAATTAGCGTACCTGTCTTGCTCACTAATATGTATACTTAAAAAAAATTGTTTCTATTGTTGTTATTTATTTTAATATCATTGGCGACTAGTATGGATCGATAATTAATTTAAGAAATTTATTGCAGAATTTTTAAAAATTTGCAACTTACATATGATTTTTATTATAAACTATTCGAAACCAAGCTTTAGTTAACATATATAACATTTTATCCAAATCTGACTTTCCTAATTAAGGTATTCTGCGTATCCAGGAAAATATTTAATTGTGGAGTCGACAAAATTAATTTTGTGCTAGTTCGGCGCCTAATTAAATTCGTTGAATTAAATTCGAAAGTAGAAATGTTCTATATAACGAGTTTCGAGAATCGTATATTTTATTGAACGAATATATAAATATCGTTTCCTACGTCAGCTATTACACCGCACGTGGATAAAATCAGTCGTACGGGCTAAGGAAACCTCAAATATGGACATGGGTCCCGTTAAGGATAGTCACGGATCAGGAATCTCGTCGCGCCTTTCTAATTAACGTCACCTTCGCCCCCTAAAGTAAAGAGGGTTTCCGTAAAGGGGTCGACCCTTAGCCTCGGCACCAAAGCTCGAGCTCTTCTCGGCCTGGCTATCGCTCACCCCTTTTTTTTAAAACCATTTCTTCGCCACCGGCGTCCCTGCGGCTGCCAGCAGACGGCGTCGGCGGGGGATGAAGATTAATTCGTTCCGTCTTAATCGTATCAAAGTTTGAGAGCCGAGTCAGGCTCTCCGCAGGCCCGAGCCGTGGCTCGACGCGAAACGCCTTCCATTCTGCCCCCGCGCCACCCTTTGAAGCTGCACCACTTCATATCCAACGCCGGCCACCTTCCAGAAGTCGCGCGCGCGGCCCCTCTGCACTCCCCCACCCCCTCTCTGCAACTTTTTACTTTTAGACCCTGCCACCCTACCGTCTTCCCACCTCTGCGGCTTCTCTCTGTTTCTCCTCGGCGCGGCGTCCTTTCTTCCCCGCCCTTTTCGATGCATCTCCGCGCGAGAGTCTCCCCCTCCCATTTTCCTCCCCTCCCCTTGCCTTGGATAATCATATTTAATAATGTCTCCGAGTATTTTTGCCCCGCTGTCAAAGTTAAAGCGAGGAAAGTTGGCGCGAAAAATGGCGGAGATGGTGCACGAAGTTTCTGGTGGACTCGGCGTGTGCGAGGGATCGGCTGGTGCGGCCGGGAAGTGACAACCCTTTTTATTTAGGGCGCAACTTTCAGTAGGCTTTCAGAATAAATCCAATATTGTAGGAGAATTCTTGGGACGTCCTGAAAATATCTGTTCGATTTCTCCGTTTGCTGTCCTGAGAGTTTCGTCTTTGACGCAAGATAGAAAGGACAATCTTGGAACTTTTCATTTATATAAATTGTCTAAT
Source organism: Solenopsis fugax (assembly GCA_003595255.1). Classification (NCBI taxonomy): domain Eukaryota; kingdom Metazoa; phylum Arthropoda; class Insecta; order Hymenoptera; family Formicidae; genus Solenopsis; species Solenopsis fugax. Next base: position 19,380 of record QKQZ01053352.1, read on the forward strand.
AATTTAAATACATGTTGAATATTATCCGAATTTATTCATGAACAATGAAAATTTTACATTAGAATGTATGACCAAATTAAGAATAACGTGTATTATTTAACGGAAATTAATTTTGACTCGAAAAATGCATGGAAACACTTCACGTACAAAAAAAGAGAAGAAAAAAAGATAAATTTCGGCTGCCCCCCCCCCCCGCTTTGGAAAGTGGGACGCTTCCATTACTCAATTATTGCACGATTTTAATGCCTTAACTTCGCGATTTCGCGATGCGTGATCATTATTTTTCTCTTATTTCGTTGAACTGGACGAGTTACACCAACGTGCACTGCAGCTTGTGTATAATGCGCGCTCGAACGGCTACATACGGTACGGTATATTTTTTTTCCATACCGAGCAACCAACGGTGAATGGATATGCTCCGCCAAAAACGAATTAAATCCAACTCTTTGTGCGGCCTTTTTTTTTAAATACAAAGTTCGCGTGTAAATAATACCGTGCTGGGCGGCACATATTGTATTCAATATTCTCTAGCGAGCAAAATGCATGCTCACCGACGCACAAACGCGCTATGTAGGGGGACTGCATTTTTTACATTTACATTTATTAGCAGTGTGTAAAGAGCATCAAATGGGATGGAATATTAAACGTAATTATATATATTTCTGTATCAAAAATTCCTCTGGACGTTGCACAAGGCGCAGATGCAATTTAACATAAACTAAGCATAATGTAATAATTGTAATTTTGCATTATGATATGTAATACATTCGCATAAGGACGTAAAATAGTATAATAGTGAAATGCTTTAAAGATAAAATTTTCAAATATGAAATATTATTAAAACATAAAAAGTATTTACCGCGAACCAAAATCTTTAATCGTGGAATATTTATTTATAATAATAAATATTAATTTTGAACAGAATTAATAAGTATAAATAATAATAATCAAAATTAAACAGAAATTAAATTCTGTTAAGTTTTAACAGAATTTTATTTTTAATAAATTATACAACAAATACTAATGTTCGGTTATACATATTAATATATCAGTTCATAGCGAATATCGACAATAAAAATTATATACATTATCGTTAGTTTTGTTGTATTTATAATTATTATTATCGTAATTTTTGTAACAGAAATATGACGGCATACTCAAAATTATTATATATTGTTCCTTTGCTAATAATGAAATGTAATAATTGCCTATTCTTTTATTAATATTGATCTTTGCAAATTCTTTAACATAATTTGCCGCAATAATTTTAAGTTTTGATGCAAGTACGATAATATAATGAATTGAGAAAAAAACGTGGCATATTATAAAAATTTTAGCAAATAACTATCAGAAAAATTATAAATCGCAACAATTATCATTATATCGAGCAAATAAAACTATTTTAGATTATCTGTCTTCACTGATTAATATTGTGCTTTATTACCCATAAAAATATATCTGTATAATTTTTCTGACATCTTGCTTCGTCGTAACCCTACGTATTCGTTATGTTGATAAGGCTGCACGAGACGAATACACGTCAATGTCTAAATATTAAGCAGCGTGCAGCACACAATGGGGTAGCAACGCAACAAAAGGCGCCGGCGCGCTCAGGTCCCGACAGGGTTGCAGTCACGCACAATTTTGAGGAGACTGGCGTGTATTTCACGCTACCGTTTAATTTTTAAACGTTTCTAATTAAAAGGCTAGTTAAACAAGGCGTGTGCGCGATTGCCCCCGGGCTGCGCGCGTTTTAAGCTCGCGCGCCGCTAGCGAAGACGAAGGAGACGTTACGGATGAGGGTAAGATGAAAGGGAGAAGACGGTCGAAAGCGGATTGACAGAAGGTAGATGAAAGACGGAACTAAGTAGCAAAATGCGACTACGCGAGGTAACTGGGCAGAAAAAATGGATGAAAAAGCAAAGAGGATAAATGAATAAATTTGCAGGTAATCTTTTTTGTGAGGCGACACAAACTAGTATAAAATACTCGTGAACAGAAGTGACATTATTCAAGCAAAATAATAGAACTTCGAGGGAATATGATTAAATGAATAATTAAACACGTTAACCTGAATAAAAGGATAATTTAATGAATCCCTAGAATATCTCCGTATTTCTCACAATAAATTAATAATAATAAAAATAACAAAGTAGTTATTCACTCGCGCATCGAAAATACCACACTCAAAGCGTGCTTTGGAGAAAATATTACAAAGATGGACATTCATGAATGGTTAAGTGATAACGCAGAAACGAACGAGCAGAAGAAGGGATGTTGCGGCTAGGATTGAGCACCATCGCTACTCCCATCCCTCATGCCAGAGCAGCCCTGAAAGCCAACGATGGAAACAAACATCGCGGAATTACGAGTATATATTCGCGAAAAGCCGACGGATGAAGCGTGCTGCGTAGTGGGCGGGACGAGGGGTGGCCAGGAAGGTGGGCATCATCGTGCCGCTATTACAGCGTGAACGCGAGTAAATACGCCCCGTGATGTATTCCGTAAGGCGTGTATTTCTCGACTCTTGTTGATCCTTGTTATGGCGGACACTTGTACATTGGATGCATTAAACGTCGGAGGAGGGAAGGTTAGAGATAGACAGTGAAGAGCGAAAGAGAGATCACGAGAGATGAAACAGCACAGCTGACCTTTTAATGATGGAGATATATCTGTTAGTAAAATTATCTGTTAGCAAAATTATTGTATGTTTAATTGCAAACAATTTTTATTAATTCGTTATAATCGTTTTCTATTTTTATAACAACATGTAATATAAAATGTAAGAACTTAAATTATATAATAAGATTTATCTTTTGATATAATTTCTTGACTTTTTATTTGCGATAATTATGTGCATGTTTAAGGGAGAAGAGGTGGAAATTACAATATTTTATATTAAATTATTGATGATAAAAAATTGCTTTAATTTTTTTATTACTTAATAAAAAACACATTATCTCATGCTTCACATGCTGATTTTAAAACTTTCCTAACAAAAACGTGTTTTGAAGACTAGAATCAGATTTAGCAACTAAAAAACTATAGAAAAATATACCGTTTTTATTTGCCACTTCGAAGAACTAAAAACTCATCTTCCACCGTTCTTTTGCAATAAAATAGTATATAAATATCTTATATTTTATTAAATTATGCATTTGTGTGTTAATGATCAACGGAATTAAAAAAAAAAAAAGAGAAGATAGGACTTTTCTATAGAATTCGGCAAGAGATTCGCAGACTCAGAAGTTAGTGAATCGATATATGTAGAGGGATAAGCTCGGGGAAAGTTTTTCGCAGGATATTACGTTAATAAATAGCTTTGTTTGCCGAGCTACTTTTGCCGTAATAGAAGTTTCGCGGATCGTAGCCGAAACTCGCAAGTTTCCTCTTGAACTGCGCGCAACATTTTTTGCGCGGACGCGAATCTTTTCCTATCCTTGCACACAAGTGGAATGTTTCGTAACGATTTATCAGGATCACCATCAGGATGAATCACGAAGAAAAATATTTTCTAGAAGTTTCTCGAATATTTTACTATCTGTTATGTTATCTGTTTATGTTATAAGATAAAAAATTTTACTAATTTTTTACTTAAATACTTGCGTTTCTAACATACTATGCTTCTAATAAATTTACAGTTTCTTAAAAATAATTATTCGTGTTTAATTTATAACTCGTACATAAAATTAAATTAATATATAAAGAATGTGTTGTTATAAATATAAAATAAATTTATTATATAAACATTAATTACAATAATTTGTAATTTTTTGCTGTCTCAATATATTTTATACAATTACTGTGCTACGATAACGTGCCTGAGCTCTTTTTTTCTCTCTTTTCTGGAAAATTAGTGTTTCACACAGTGCAGTTCAATCCGAGTCATTCGTACCGACTCGCTTCGAAAATCGCGGCGACGCTCTCAGCTTAATTAAATGCGCAGGAAGGGAAGAAGGCTGGATATACGCCCAAAGGACAATTTCGGGGATCAGTGGGATGGATCGCCTGTAAGGAGCATCGATGTGGCGAAAGGGGCGAGAGAACGACAGGCCTCACTGGCCCGAAGTAGTTAGCTTAGTGATTTTGGCGTTTATTGGCTAGCCGTGACGCCCGTGCAAGATTGGTACCGTTCGTCGCGAACCCTTGGGACAGCTTGAAGGTGTTTCGTATCTTCCCAGAGATTCCCTCATGGGTACCTTCAGTGCCACTCTCAACCCTTTCAAGAGAAGCGGAACTATAATTCCTTCAAGCTGGCCGCTCTTCTCTCTAAGATTACACGCAATGTAATCGCCGTAATCCAACAGCTTGTGTCTGATTACCGCCTTGTGACATTGAATTGACGTTGCGCATTCAAGATAGTACTTGATACTGCCATGATTCGAGTTTATTTAAAATGAAAAAGAATTATTGAATGAAGTAATTTTTTAATTTATCACTTTACAAATAACTTGTATATTTTTATAAACTTTATCTGCTTCGTGGCCGATTTAAGATTAAATTTAAAATGTCAACATCTCTAAGTGTGATATTTATGCATATTCACGCACAAAGGCTCTATTGTAAAGTTTATTATATTCCCATAATTAGCATAAAGAAACATAAGGTTCAAGATTCAGTATGCGGCATCTTGAAAGGATGGTATATGTAACCACCCCTTTCCGCACCGAGAAACTTAACCGTCACGGCACTGCAGTATGTTACTAAATGATCCAACCCACGGCTATTATCCACCCCCGACCGCCCCGTCGTCTCTCCACACATCCACCTCTCGTCCCCCAATTTCCTATGCTCCGACGTTAGAATACGCAATTTAATACTCGACCAATTACATATACGAAATCTTGTTAGCACGGGTTATACCGCCGGGGATACCGGATTGGGGAATTGGAGGGGGACGCGAGGAGCCTGACACACCCGAGGCATTCTTCGAGGGTGTCTTAGAGAAGGTGGAAGAGAGCGCTGAGCGGGGAGTCGGTCGTAGAAACAGGCAGGCATACAAACTTGCTCAATTACGATCCTCGATTACAACTATAAAATGCGATATTGTTCCAACCATGACACCCCTCCTCCCTGCGCTCTTATTCGCTAGGTATCCTCTTTCAAACCAACATGGCTTTCCTCAGCCTATGACGACGTCGCATAAACGCGAGCGTTATAATTCAACGGCCTGTCGTCGACGGAATGTACTGGAAAGAGAGAGAGAGAGAGAGAGAGATTTCATTTTATGCAAATAATTTAGAAATTTTATATTTCTTATATTTTACATTTGGACGTAATTTTTTTAAATTATGGTATTAATTTGAATTTTTTTTTTTATTATTGTACAGTGAAAGAAAACGAAATACTTCTGGCAACTACATCTAGAGCAAAATTATGTTTAAATTGATGAAATTGTTTCTTTATGTAACTTGGGTTTTTTAAGTTGAAGTAGAAATACCTTTAAAGAAAAAAAAATTTATTTGATTTCAAGAAATGACATTATTAGCCTTTTTAAAGTAAATAAATTATTTGTTTAATGTAAACAAATAATTTTTTAATTCAAAAAAAGTACTGACAGAAGTGTAAGAAATAATTCAGTTATTCTGAAAAATATATTTTTTTAATAAAAAAAAATTTACGTTGCATATCCAAACTATTTCTTCGTATTATTAAATAGATAGTTAATCTCAAAATTATGTGAAAAGTTCAAATTTATTAAACGATAAGTGAACTGTAGAGAGAAATAGCCGCGCTTTTCTCGAAACAATACACAAACCGGGCGCCGGAAACAATTTTCGACAGAAGCCCGTGGAAATACAAAATCGCCTATTAACGGACCGAGTGTTTCGGGAATCGTGATTGATGATCGTCCAGGGCGTTGATAGTTGTCCATTAATCGCAGCGAAACGAACGTCATGGTGGTAGGAGGGGGCCGGTATGGGAAACGGCGATCAATGGTGAAATCCTTATCAGACCGAATGGATTGATAGGGCCACTTATCGGTACGGTCCGTTTGTACTCTTGACCGCCACGACACAATGGTACCTGCCACGGTTTGATATCCGAGGGAAATAACCCCTCCGAGCGTTTCCTCTGAGCTGTTTATTTCGGTGATAATACAACTACCTACCGCCTGCCCACTTGAAATAACACAGATTTAACTAGATACACATTTTATTAAGCTGAAAATCACATTTGGGAACAATAATAATAGCAAAGTTGCAACAAGCTCATTGATTATAATTTGCAAATTGAACAAAACATTCGTATTAGAAGATTTATTTTTTATTAATACATGAAATTTACTTTTGGCCATCTTATGTTTCGATTTGATAGTGATATAATTAATGTCCTTTTGAATTAACCAAAGTTTCTTTCTTGTTTCAGGTAATTATCTGGATTGACATCCAAAGTTTTCCATACTACTGTGAGTAAATATAATCCAGTACATAAAAGATAAAAATACCATATAT
>QKQZ01053355.1:0-75786 GCA_003595255.1 Solenopsis fugax
CGACGACGGCGCGGCGGCGGTCATCCGCACGCTCGCTCGCGCTTTGTAATCGTTTAATGGCCCCCCCATCGGCGAACATGACGTCGCTCGCAATAAGAGCAATCTTCCCTCCTGCGATCTTCCCTTCAGCTCCACGCGGAATATTTTTCTCGCGCGGTTATCCGTTCCTTCGATCCTTTCTACCTTGCTTCGCATAACCGGACTTTTATCCTAAATTCTCTATACCAACTTTCTTAATTCTTCCTTTGGATTTTTTTATGCTTATTCATCTGATACTACGATCACTGTCCTATCGTCGATGCGCGCAAAATTATCCACTTTACAACATCAATGAATACGAAACTATTCTATCCAAATTGCTATACTATATAATACTAGACGATTTATTTTGAATTATATGACACAAGTGATCTTTGAAGGATTCGAGGAATTTTTAAGAAATATCTTGTTTAAAAATATAAAATTTAAGAATGTCATTAATTTATTATTATTGATAATATTTATTTATTACAATGTTAGGATTGATAATGATTAATTATTTGTACTATAATTCCCGTTACTTTTTTGTATTGCATTTTTTAATATTTTTTTACTTTATTACCCTTACGAGGGGCGATCATCTTTCTCGAAACCGCAAGGACCAAAACCCAAGGTGCAGACCAAAAGGAAAAAAAAAACGCATAACTTCCTAATAACCGTACAACAGCAAACCGGAGTCATTTTTTGCGGGAAATTCTATGCACACGCACCGCACCTCGGTAGACGTCGGCTAAACCGACGTCTATGTAATATATAGGTTCTTACAGACGGGAGAGGCGAGGCGGTCACCTCCCTCGTGGAATGTGCGGTCAGTACCCCACCTCACTTCATACACGCACCACATGAATGTGCGTGTACCACAGGGACACGCACTCGGCGCTTGCTACGTCGTAATACTCGACTCGTACAAACGCACACGCGGACCTCGTCGCATGCACGCAGCTGCACACATTGACGCGCACTCTCACATATATACGGTGTCCAGGTTGCACTTCCTTCTTTTATTCGTAGAATCTTTAAGCAATTTAAATTGTACTTTTCTTCGATCAAAATTATCAATAAACTGATAAATCAAATTACCAATTGTAGCCGATTGAAATGTAGGAAACTTTGCGATTTAAAGCAGAGAAATTAAAGACAGACAATGATATTTTATTTCTAATTTAATTTTAAATGTGCTTTATTTTTATTTTTATTTGATATTTAATCTCAAAAATATTCAACATCAAGACGAAGCACGCAGCAAAGATTTTTTTATGCACCATTCCTGAAAGCTGTATCAAATTTTATGAATTAAAACTTAAAATAGAAATTTAGCAATGAGTTTTCATTTCTTACATATTCAATTTCAAGCAGAATTACTACTAATTACTTTAATAAAGTGCAATATGCAATTAGTCACATCCACGTTTGAAGCTCTGTTCTGAAACTAATTTTTAGAAAAATGTCAAAGAATTTTTAAATAAAAGTTGGATATCCAGGACACCCTATATACGGCGCGGTACGCACGTTATTACGAGCTTGCGCGAGCGCATCCTGACCGTTGCACGCTCCCGGATGGTCCCGCATGAAGATCCCGGCGACATATCGGCGTGTCTTGGAAACGTGTCTGGCGTAGATCTGGCAGGCATTCGTGACAGGCCATGATGATCCTCAGCACCATTTAATTTCCGCGTACGGTCCTCTTACCGACGATTTGTTCTCTCACGAAACACATACGCACACGCCGTCAGGTAGAGCACATAATTATCGTAGTTAATGATAATGAGGCGTAATGACCGGTGTATTACCGCGTGGTTTAATCATAATACTCGCCGGGACTGCCCACTTTATGCCGTCGACATTACTATCGATTGTGCTTGAGCAAATTTAATAAATGCACCGAGGATTAATTAGGCGCACTCGCGTGCTCCTCGTTCGAACCATGTGCGGATGATGTATAGGCGTCAGAAAAATAATCGAGAACGTTCTTGCAGTCAGGCCTGCGGATGATACGTGATTCTTGTTATTTTACCATCATACTGAAACACGTAATTAGCATCGCTTGTATACGTGTCTAATAATGATTTTTATATAAACTCTACGTGATCGCGTATTACTTGAGAATGTCGGAACGACGTTCTTGTTCCTGTTCCTGTTCTTATTCACGTCTCTATCGGCCGTCAGCGAACGGACGAATTTGACAAATTGATTAGCGATTGAAAAATTCAAGAACAGCTGATCTCGTGTTCACTTCAATTTGTACAAATCGCGTTGAAAGGAACTTTATGACATTTGACATAAATTGTATTGATCATGAAAAAGTATCATACTTTTTGTTCTCTCTTTTATATATTTTTTTAATTTATATAAATTCAAGTTAACACTTTTGTAAAGATATTTTTCAAAAAAAGATTTTCGAAAAGCTTATCAGAAATAATGCATTTTTTCGCTGCACAGATAAATACAGGGATAAAGAATTCCACATAGTAATCGTTGATGACTTGTGAACCTTCAATTCTTTTGTGCCGAATCTCTCTCTCTCGTTCTGTCTCTCGCGCGCGCGAAACAAATAACGTATTGAGAAAATATGCGCATATTAATAAAGCTTCATTTTTTGCGTACCACAAGCGAGCCGTGGGGCCTGTATAGCGGGTCCTCGGAATTTAAGTTAAAAAGAGCAGCGCGAGGTGTGCCTATAAAACTGCAGCTGCGATCTCTATCGAGCACGAATGCATTTTACGAAGGAATTCGAGATCATCTTTGGGAAGGTCATGCCGTTTTCTGGCGATTCTCGTCGGCAACCCGCACTGTGCGCAGCTCGAATGGCTCGCGGCGGCGAATACGCCCGCGAATTTGTTCTATTTGCGTTATTAATGCGCCTCGCTGCTACGTATCTCGTTACATAATTTGTAATTTTTAAAGATAGACACGCAAAGAGTGCGCGTAGCTCGCACGAAACATCTCTTTTCTCGAGGCGGGTGAGCGAACAGTAACAACGGCATTTTGCCGACGTTCGCTCGTCGTCGTTAACTCGACTCAATCATGGTACCTCTTTCTTCCTTTTTTTTTTTTCTAAAATGAAGTTGGATATCTGAGAATCGACTAACTAGATTGGACTCGTAATTGAGGCAACTTGTGTCCAAGTCGTCAAGAAATGCAAGAGAAAGTACTTAATTTATATATATGTTGCTTAAATAAAATATTAAAAAATGTATTATATAATATTATAATCAATAGGTAATTAAAATTATTTCGGGGGAGACTAAGTTTAATCAGTTAAAAAAATAAGAAGAGATTAATAAAGTCAAATATTTACTCAAATTCTTGATCTGCTTTTTTATGAATTGTATTTCTAGCTAAATTAATTCATAAGTAATGGATAAACAAAGTTTCTTAAATGGAAGTAATAAAGTTGTATTGTACGTAATTTTTTTTTTATAACTGTGGTGTGTCTATTTGTGGACCCGGTTGAAAGCAAAGTCAATATTGGTTTTCTAAAGTTGGACACTGCCGGAATTGCGGTCTCGAATCCCGTAGAATCGCTAAACCGATTACCGGCTCCAGTCGGACTGTCCGACCGATTCTCGGAGAATTGTTCTCTCGGCACATTCGTGCTCGCCCCTCGCAATTGTAAAGGAGCGTAACCAATGATGGCGGTGCGAAGGAGCGCGTGATTTTGCAGAAATTTTTCGCGATGCCACGCGAATAGAGTACTCGGTCAGGAATGCCGTTTTACGATTGTCGGGAACGGGAGGAAGAGACCAGCCCTGATTCTCTCCTCTTCTTTCGAGCGCGCTCGTTTGTGTATACAGAGAACGCGAATGCGGACCGAAGCGCGAAATGCACATCGCGCTCGCATCGCTCGGTCGTTGCAACCGGAACCGCGCTGATTTTCTCGACCAAGTACCTTCACCCTTCGCCCGCTGTGCGTATCCTTCCCCGGTGCGTATTCCTCACAACATCGGCACTGTCGTTATCCCATTGGGACCAACGGATCGGTCGGCCGATCGGCCAGTCGGCCGGTCGGTCGGTCACGTATACGAGGCAAGGTCCTACGTTCGATTTATGCGTGCGCACGCCCCTCAGGATAAGTGAATAATTGGATTGTAAATTTTCTATCGCGCGCTGTGGACGTGGAAATCATCTCTGGTGCATCTAGGCGAATGTCTGTCGCAGACAACTTGCGATCTTCTTCTTGTCATCATTACGCTTTCATTTTGCAACGATTAGAAGTTGCAGAAAACGAAATATCGAGAGATGATACTGATTCGGTCACTGTTAGTCATCAACGTACAAAGAGAAAATCTTCCGCACTAAATTCAAAAGAATCATTTTAACTTTGCTATTTATGGAAAGATTCTTCAACTTGCCATTATAAGAAAAAATCCTGCTGTTCACTTTTTGCTATTAAAAATCCCGGTAATATTCTTTACACCAAGTAACAACTAAAACACAGCGTGAGTTCGAACGTGCTCGGAGGTTGAAAATGCCAAGAAGGTTAAATTTCATGCGGCTAAATTTACTTTTACCCCCAAGGGCTTGTCAAACATTCGTGACAGAGACAATAGTCGGCTTCTTCGAAGCGAATCAAACATGCTGATCGGGCGTCGGATGACACGTAACGATACTCCGCTTCTCAGTACGGTGACGGGAATGCAAGGGGTGGTCCGTAAAGTCTTCTCGGCTTTTCCGTTTCGGCAACATTACACCGGCTTTCTCTTTTCGTTATCTTCGACCACCCATTTTAAACATTTAAACACGCTCTGAACCGACGCGACGCGGCGACGTTCTCTCTTAGATAAGATCGATATCGCTGCGTTTCGAGTTTCGAGCACGTCCACAGAGGAAAGTACCGAGAACTGAAGCAGATAATAGGCGTAAGTATTATACGATAATAACGCGTATCACGGAAGCGCCACTCTGTTACGCTTTGTGGCATCGTATGGAGTACAGTGAGGAAAGCTATAAAATTTTCTTGAACGTTCGGAAAATGTAACGGAATTAAGCAGAAAGGTTTGCAGAAAGATATTCTCATCATTTATCCTGAGTTTCGTTCCGAGCACGTTATTAGCCACAATCGATCAATATACTTACAAGAATGAAAACAGAAATAAATATAAATTTGACAGTCCTGTGTCAAATTGCGATAATATTCTGTTACATGTTTATATCGGACATTGTTACAAAGATCATGGACGGCTCGCGGAATTACAGGGTAAGGACATTGGGGTCGCACTTTTGAATGCAGCGGGAAGCGCAACCCAAATATCGTTCCCTATAATTCCACGAGTCATTGCGATGCGCAAATCACGTGTCTCTTCTCCGTTGCACCAAGCCGCAAGAATTTAAAAAAGAACCGGCGCGCGGCGAAGAGAATACACGACCAGGGACCAGGAAGAACTTTGCGATCGTGTGCCGTACCACTGCGCGCGTGTAAGAAGTAACGAAGTTGGGCGAAACAACGCAGAAGAAGGCGGAAGAGAAGGTTTGCCGAAGACGGTGAGGAATGATGAGAGGGATTCGAGGTGATGGTAAAAGAAAGAAGCCGTGGTCTCGATGCAGCAGAACCGAACGAAGAAACGGCGCCGAAGAACGGGGAGAGGCCAGCCGAGAGCTTCGTCGGCGAACGCATTTTCTCGAAAACAAAAATGAGGGTAAAGAGGCAAGATCACAAACACAATTTAATTACAAATTGAATACCGTACCACTAAAATAGAATTTCACTTGTTAAATACGCTTCAATATTGCTGATATAAAATTTCTAATTTCAAGTTGGCTCGAGTGTTAACTTCCGATAATTTGATTATTTCTGTAATATGTAACTATATAACCATAAATATATAATTATCCACGTCTTGAATTGGATTTAGACAATCGACAACGTAATCATAAATCGGAGCAATTTATTTGCTATTACTACGATTACCGTTGAACGCGGTACGAGGGCGATTACGTTATGGTGTAGACCGGGAGAGCTCGTTTTCTAGCGATTATAAGCGCAACTCTTCCTGACGTCTATCCCTTCCTGCAAGATTTTAAGCTTAATGGAAACGACACCAACAGGCTCGTACATACCGCATCGATAAATTAATTGCTATTACTATCTTGAATAATGTCCCGCCGTAAAGTGAGCTTCGTTCAGCCACTATCGTTTCCTGGTAAACTTTTTCGATTATTATTGATACATTGGATCAGATGAAACGTGTTTCACAATATCAAGAATATCGTCTATTATGTGTCATAAAGCAAACGATAGGTTAACTAGAATTACTAACAGCACTCTGTTATCATACAATATCTGATATTAGAAAAACAAGCTCGTATACACTTTATCTTTCATTAGATGATCGACAGTTATTTCGGGTAAGAAGTGAAAATCGCGTCTCGAATTTATATTCCAAACATTCCAAGATTCTGAAGGATGAAAAGCCAATTGAGGATTACGATGTGGCTTAAATTTGCATGCGCCTTAATCTCCGCGATTCTTTGCATTTTATTTTTCACGCGACTGTAATACTCATTTCTTGCGAATTACATGATCCTAGGCGATGCTCTCGCGAAACGGTACTACGGGCGGTGTAACGGCAAAATTGCACAAGCGGCGGAGTATAGCAGAAGCGCGTTATGCGCGGTAAGTGCACGCGGCAAAACGCACGAGGGGCGATCAACGACGAAGAATTATTTGACAGCGCGCCAAGCATTTTTCCTGCTTTTCTTCTTTTTTCGCTACTCGCTCAAGCCGCAGTTCTTAACATCGCTGTGAAACGCGAAGATGAGCATCATATTTCAACGTTTTAACTCGCGATTTCTAGCTCGTTCTTGCGTACCGTATTTATTACACTTGCAGTAGCGAAGACAGTTTTTTTTTAACATCGTTATTTTCTGCTTTCAAAATTTTAATAAAATCAGACGAGCGAGTAATGAGGAAAAATTAATAAGGCCGAGTATTTATTTAAAAATCATTTATAGATTTACAATAAATTTATATGAAAAATATTATATATTTAATTTAATAATTGCTTATTATCTCGTCGTTAACTGTACTGCTCGTCTTGAAATAAGTCGAGACCTGATAGTTGAAGGAGAGAGAGAGAGAGAGAGAAAGTCGAGGAATTACACTTCGAAATTATACTTTTAGATACTCCTATCTGTAGCGCACTAGAGATTACGACAACCAGTTTCTGCACTCATGAAACAGGTTAATCATCTCCGTTGCCAATAAGAAAATCACACAATTTATGCTAGGCCATCGTTGGCAAGAGGCCGATGCACACTCTCGCGATGTAACGAGCGTTACGAATTAACCCAATAAATTACGTAACGCGTTTGTCACCGTTGCAGAACTAGTTTAGCCAATTGTTGCTATTATTCACGCCTTATTGTATCGGATTCTTTTTCAACGTGCAATGAAATTGTTCTCGTTACCGTGTAATCAGTTGGGATTCGAAAGATCGTTTCGTTGCGTAAATGGTTATGCGCGCACTCGTGCATCCGATTAGAATCTGGTATAGATTAATAAATTCGACAACTACCGTCATTCTAAAACATATATTAGAAACTATCTTAATTTATCCTTTATGATATTGGATATATTAGATAGAGATACTCTAATTAATTACTCTATCATGCCGCTTCTAGAAATTTCTAGAAATCTTATACGAAATGTATTCATATTTGTTTATTTTAGAAATACGGTTAAATTGCTAATACATTTGATATTTTAGCATCATAATGTTTTATGCGATAATAAATGTTTTCGATTTGGCGTTTGCTTCGTATTAATTAATTATTCTCCATCTCTATTGCTCTGAAAACTTAAACTTTCGTTTCGCCATTAACAATATCGTAATGAAACATGCGAACGTGGCATTTGGTAATATTCCGCTTAGCTGAATGCGCCCGCTTTAATTGCGTTATCTAACAAACCGCGAAGCGTAGATGCATGCAATTTACAATTTAGCATAACAAAAGTGTGCCGGTTAACGGCACTCGGCCGGCCAGTCTCTATTAATTCAATAGGTTCGCAAAACTGCACGATGCGTATAATTGCGCCGTCGTGACGCGGTTCAACCTTATGCATTATATCAGTGGCATGACATTAGTTCGTCAATGGGTACCTGTCACACGTTTCGAAGAGACGTTACCGTTTTTACCTGGCGTAACGAGGAAACTCCGCGTCGCGTCGCACGGCCGAGGAAGAAAGCGGCGAGGATGGCGCTCGCGCGTGTTTTGCGAGCCAAGCGAGGGAGCAAAGCGGACACGCTCGATCGCCCGTGCGAAACAATCGGGGAGGACGGAAGCACGCTTTAAAATCGAAAAGTCGATCGGGCCTATGGGATTAGAGGGACTATCAAGATCGTAATTGATCAGGCAAACCAAAAAAATGGTAACAACCTCCTATCTCTTCCGCCATAATTCTGCTAGAGCAATAGTTCTGCGCGCTGAGATGCTGGTGGTTTGCATATAGATGTTAATCTATAACTTTTTAGAATGTTCCACTTTGAAATGACAGTCATTACTTGCTACAATAATGAGTAAAAAGTAAGTATACATTGATTTGCGGTAACACAAAAGAAAATATAAATACTGACATGACCTCAGTGTACCGACTGTATAAATACCGATTTAATCTGAGGCCACGTGCAGTCGAAGGTTGAACGAACTTGATATAATTTTTAAGAAAAAACCACGTGTATCTATCCGTAGTCATAAAGTTACACGAGTTCTTCATCGTAACAAGTATGCGGGTGATGTTACAGAGTGATTTCTGCATTCCTAAGGAGAATCGGAATACAGTGCGCTCTATTGAAAGCGTGAACACACCCACACGAAGACGTCGCCTTCACAAAACGAACCTTTATGCTCGCGGTCGTGTCAGATATCTCATATATTGCGTAACTCTCTCAACTCTCTCAACTCTCTAGAGCGAACTAAAATTGTGCTACCGCGTATCATTTAAGATAGCGTTTGCACAACGCCTATTTACCTCTTAAACAATTTTCATGGAACAGATAGCGGTAAATAGCGCTATTTGGTCTGGTCTCGCGTCCAATTTAACGATATTGCCAGTCCAATTACCTCTAAATTTACGTTCGTGCGTATACTTGGCTTATTTAGATTAGATTTACTGTAATTAAGATTGTCCAAAGTGAAATTTAATTTATTTCAATGTTTCCGAGTGCCGCTCTGTCCCCCTCTCGCACATTTTAAACAACCTCGTGCTCAAAACCCGACATCGTAATTATCTCCGAGCGATGGCAATAATTCCGCGATACGAAAGTGCGCCGCAAAGTTGTTCGGACTCGGCGAGGACTTGGTCGCATAGTAGCGCAAAATTATTCTCCGCGTTTATAGGGCACTTGTGCAAATAAGACCAACCACTACCCACCACTACTACCATCATCACCACGGCCACTACAGCAATATTACGGTCGTGGCGCGATCGTCAGACTATGTTGCAAATTTAAATTTAAATGCCGGGTGCATGCCAGTGCACATATGCCGGTGTGCATATGTGAGCCGCATCAGCTTCGTGAGGGCTCCAGGATAATAATTAAGAGTAAGGAGACGGGCAGCGCGGGATAACCTTCGCCTCGGGTGTCTCCTTCGATGATACCTCTAAAGATCACCTTCGCTCGCCACGGGAATGAGTCGCAGCTCGTTTAGATGTTACGTGACGAGTCCAGGAATCTTCAAATAAGCATCAAAGAAATTACGATAAACGCTCCTGGCGTACGTTTCATCCGGTCTTTCATGCCCTAATCGTAGAATTTTTTTACGTATACGATGCTCTACCCACATCTTAAATGGAAACGCGAAATTTATAGACTGAATTTTTTTTAGTCCCCTTACTAAAGCGATTTTTAATGGGGTTAATGAACAACAATGAGAGATACGCGTCGGGATTTTACGAAAAAATTTTATTTTATATATTTTATTACGTACTCTGGTGATTATTTCTGGTTTTCACTTTTTGTGGTTTACAAACAGGTAAACGATACTTTCGCCGATACGAAGTACTTGGTGTCGTTTACCTCCTTGAATTATATTATCATAATGTGCCAGTAGATGTTAGTACGGTAATCAGATGCATACGTATGTACATTCATGACGGCTCAAGGCTCAGACAATAATTAAGAACAAAGATATGCTATTCGTGGCTTTGCCGGGAGAGAGAGAGAGAAAGAGAGAAAGCTGCAATAGCGATATTGCCTCTCGGATACATTGCGAAATGACCATATCATTCAGTCTGTATCTTACCGACTTTATCAATTTCACGTACAAATTCAACGAACTTTAATTTTATAATATCGCAATAAACATAATTTACACGAAGCGTGCGAACGATATAAATTGTCTCATATCTATTCTTACTTACCTGACTTTGTCAGGTTAGTAAAATAACAAAGAATATTATTTACTTTTTATATTTTTAGAGATATGCCAATAGAATCCATGTATATTTTTATACAGAATTTTGCTATAGATGCTTTTTAAAACATTCTAGAGTAATGCATTGACGAAAATTCGTAAAAAAGAGGTATAGCAAACTCGAGCTCGTAGAGGTATTCGTAACGACTCAAGGTTCACGCAATAATTAAGATTAGAGACACGGCACGACAGAGACTCGCCTCGGGTGCCCCCCGAACGATGATTCTCTCTACCCAACCGGGCGTGGTGTGGTGTGGTGGACCTCGTCCGCCGGATCCTCCGTGATGAATCCACGAATTAACCCAAGCCGCATAGCTTATTTATCACAGCCGTTGCACGCATTATGCAACGTTGCACGCGCTGTGCCTCATTTTTCTTTCTCTCCCTCCGTTACCTCGCTGAGGGCATTGCTGTAACGTTGATACGTGCCACTAAACACGCTTGAGTTCACTCGGATATCGATACCTTTTCATTTATTTTGAAATAATAGAAATATCATGTCATTAATGGAGTATCTTCCTCGCGAAATATACTTTCACAAAAACGTAAACGAACATTGACAAATGTTTTACGTTGCTTCTTGTCGTCGTGAGAGTTTCTCTCTGAATGTTTCGTTAATGACGAATATTGCAAAAAGTGTCATCGATACTTTTAAGGGGAAAAAAAAATATTCAGGGAAGGAACGAAATTTCTTGTACACGTTGTTCGCTTTTTGACGCTCTGCAGTCGATGCACACACAGGATGTATAATCGCGCCATGTAGATGAGGTACCATGGCTAGACCCTGGTTGAAGATGAAAGGGTGGGGTGGGGGGACACGAGAGAGAAACAATCGAGCTGTAATTACGGACGTTAAAGGTGATAAATCGACGCATGGATGGAGCCGGACGATTATAAGCTCGGATCATAAATTTGCTTAACGATAACGTGCCGTGATAATAGGATACCTCTCTCTCGCGTGTATCCTCTCTTCCCGTCCCGCCTGATTTCCACTTGAGACGGGGTGAGCGATAATGAATTTAAACTACTAAAAACTTTCCCTGTGTGCGAGAGATGTGCATCTTTTTGCTTGCACGCTCGTTAAATGGGCGGCGAGAATGCAACAGTTGCTCTATTAACACTACGAACGTGTGTTCTTGTTTGATATCCAAACAGATTATCTCGTGATTCCTAATTTATATGCAGGTAATATTACCAGAGCGCAGAGAAACTGTATGCTGCATAATTATTATATCCATGATTACATTATACTTATAGAGGAAATAATTATATTTTACTTTATTATTATGATACGTAACAACATGTACAAATTTTATCTCTCAACAATAATTTCCAAATAAGGAATCACAAATTATTTCTTTAGTAGCATGGCTTTTCATCTTGATCTTTGAAAGGTTCTTAGATTCGTGATAGATTTTGACAGGAATTAATGACAGACTTTTTTCGTCGGTGTAACAAAATATATTCAGTTTTCTTTAGGGCTTTTTTTCTCGAGTTTCCATCGGGCGGACATTATATCATGACAAGAATAAAAACGGACTTCCCGTGAACACGTTATTCCTTCTAAATCATCGCGCAATCATGCGAGAGATCATTTTGGGATACACAAATCAGCGAACTCGGCCTGAAAGGATTAAAAACGTCAACACTTGCCGCCACGAGATCTAAACTGGTACGACGATGGATCGGGTTCAATGAGCTGGTCGTTGCGACGTCTCGTATTTCCAAACCAGAGATCGAGCCTCGAAAGGAATTTCTATCTCACATGGAACGTTAAGGGCTTTGAAATACCAGAGTCACGTAGGCGGTTTGTGTGACACATTTGATATTTTCTTTTTTATTTTTGCTGAAAGCAATGTTTTGAGAAGAAAGAGAGAAGAGAGAAAAAAATTGACATTTGCCGCGTTATCTTATGAAGTTTATAATTTAAAATATATTTAATAAGTGAAAAAAATGTCATCAATTTATCAATCACTCAGAATACACAAGCAGTAATTTTCTTCAATATATAATGAAATATAAAATGATTCTTTTCTACGTTTTCTCTACTAGAAAACACGGAAGCCAAATGTTTTATAAAATGTTTTCAACGTGTATGAGAATTTACATTGTAGTTTCCTACGAACGCTTCTAAAACATTTTTTTCTTTTTTCTTTTTTCCCGAACGATTCTTCTATTGTCCAATTGGGATTCCTCCAAGAATTCGGTGGTGAAGCCCACCGCAGATATAAATCGAGAATGCTGGTCGCGTTGCGTTTTACGAGCTCGAGATGGACGAAAGGGAAAAGGAATCGAAGTGCTTTCATTCTAACCAAGTTCGACGCTTCTTTCTCTCTTTCTTTCTCTCTCTCTCTCTCTCTCTCTCTCTCTCTCTCTCTCTCTCTCTCTATCGTTGCCGAAAAGCGCGATACAAGATGCATCTCGTGGACGCACGGGGATCGAGAAGGCAGAACAAAACGCGCGTTCTCGACGTCGCCAGGGGAAACTATAAAAATTGTCGTAAAATCCTCTGTATACTTTATGCTCCCCCCACGCGCCTGAGTTGGTTTTAGACCATAGATACACCAAGAGCTCGCGACGACGCTGCCACGGCAACCCGGGATCTTCATGGAAAGAAAGGTTTTATCTTCGTCGAGGTTGAAACGTCCACGCGTGACGGCATACGGACATAAATTACGTTTATGTCTTTCTAATTTTCGCTATAAACCAGCTCGTGTGCGATGCACCCGTCGGGTCCACGGGTCGCAGAAAGGATTACTTGCAACGCAAAGTAATAATTACCGTATGCAGTTTTAAATTCTAGGCTTTAATTATCAATCTATGAACTAATAGAACAAAATATAGATTCATGAAATAAATCATGAAAATATAAATTCATTTAGGCAGATTTGACATAAGCAGTAAAGATTTTTTCCTCCTAATAAAAAAAATTTTAACTTTATATTAAAATAAATTGTCCATTGCATATAATACAAATAACTTATCACATTTGTTATCATTTTACGTTTTCAAGGCTCTTTGAAGATTTTTCGTTAGGATACAATATAGTATATACTATTGTCTTACGTGAATAATTGGTTTTTAAAATAGATTAGTTTTATGATAGTCTTAATAATAGTGGTATTCAAGAAAGGAGTGATATGCATATGAATAAGGCCTCTCATCATATAATGAAATAAAATAAAGAGAAAGCGAAGAAACTTCTTTAGTGGTACAATTAATTTACGTTGAGAAATCGACAATGAGTTATCGTATGAAATAAATAGCTGCCAGTGACAACTGTTTAAATATTTTACATGTGTGAGTAGATGTAAATTAGTGAGAAAGTCGTTCATCTTTCCTACTTATGATACTCGACTTGATGCCAGGTGGCCCATATAAAAAAACATCAGCTGCTCAGAGGTTCTCGTTTTAACAATAACACTATTTTATATTTATCAATTTCTATATTATCATTTGCAAATTTATTTGCCTATAATATTGTCATTAAAAGCACTATTAACTGAAAATTATTTTAATTATTAATTTTAGTAAATTTATTTAAGCGTGCTTCCGACAACTTTGGTTTTTAGATGAAATTGTATAAGTTTTGATATATTTTTTAAATATAATTTTACTATATATATATATATATATATATATATATATGTGTGTGTGTGTGTATGTATGTATATATGAAATTTAGGAATAATGTTGCTGTTAAGATAATTAAAGCAATTGCTATTTTTCTACTGAAATGAATGGAATAGATACTTTCAACTCAAAAGATTCGTGATTTTCTTAAGCAGAGCAATTAATTTGAGCTTGGATTAATCATTGTGCTTATTTTCGATCAATTAATTTAATTCTTGTCCACGGTCGTTGAGATAATCTTTATGCCACTCAGTTTTGCATCGCGTTCTCGCACATTGCGGCGACGGGTGTAGCTGACCCGGTTAAAGGCGGCGCTAATTACGCCAGCATATACGTAAACGCACGTACATTAAGCTTTAACGGTGATCTGTCGATCGTCGGCGTTACGTTCCGTTATGCGCGCGCTCGCGGAATGCAGCAAAAACGCAGGGCAACGCGAATTTCGCGAGCGGCTGCATCGCCTGCGGAGCGAATTGACGGATCGTTGAGATTGAGAACCGTGAAAGGGCGCCCTGATGCACCCAAGAACAAACGGGCCACTGTGATTTGGGCCCCGGTTTGCCGCTTACGCACACAAACCCGGCAAATATTTACTTCGAGATGTAGCAAACACGCACGTTTGAGTCGATGCAGCTAATGATGGGCGATACGTTTATTTGCTTTGGATAACAAAATTCATATAATTCGTGTATGTACAGATCTCGTTTTTTTATCATGTAATATCACTCTTAGGAGAAGATAAGATCCGGCAAAGTGCATAACGATGGTATAACGATTTGAAAACAATATTAAAAAATGCATTAAAAAATTGTCGAGAATAAAGTTATGTATTGTAAGAAATAAAATTTTTTTTATTATAACATATTGTTTTTTTTTATCAATTTTATTGCTTACATACGATAGATTATTTGAAAATATTACACATTTTAAATATTATCCGTGGCTCTTTACACCCACGATATGAAATTATTGATGCGTAACATTATGTTGGTATCTATAAATAAAATTCAGCAAAATCCGATTATTAAGAATCGCGCCGATAATACTCGATGAAAATAGCGTGTGTTCGTGTTTTATTTCCGAAATTCCAATCGGATGACGCAATGATACAGACATATAGTGTCAGAGGCAGAGATGAGAACCCGCAAAGGGCTGGCTGGCAGCGGTGAAGGAACGCAGAAGGGACCTGATCGGTTGGCGAGAGCTCAAAGAGCTCAGAGAGCTCATCCTCCCGATCTCTCGCCTTCTTACCAGATGTCGCGATGCACAGCCAGGCATCTAAAAAAGTCAGCGCGATTCTGGCGTACGTCGCGATAAGTGGCAGATAAATCTCGACCGGTGCTATAGAGCGTATATAAACACGATTTCGTTAACTCTCCCGCGTTCTCCCCGCGTTCTTCGCACGCACATGTACGCGCGCGCGTAAGTTACCCATCCGCGGCACACATACACGCGCGTCGCGAAAATGTGCATCACGACCGTAACAGTCAAGGTGATTATTTAGCTACCGATCTTATCGGCTCTTTACAGCCGACGTTGGGTTGGAGAATCTTACGGCCTACGGGTCTTATTTATTGAAATCCCCGACGTGTTATACGCCGCGAAGTGATTTTCGCGCGAGTAACGAAGAACACGCGGCCCGTCTATACCGGGTCATCTCGAACGTATGACCAAAGTCTCGAATCTGCTCAAAGCGAGAGGGGTAAATGTCAAGAAAAATTGTCAAGAATTCATATCGTCTTAAAATCATTAAGGACATCGAAAATCTTGAAAGTCTTTTCAGAACCATTCAAACGTAAAAAAATTATGCGGTTTTTGAAAATGCGGTTTAGCTTTCTTTCACAAAAATACTTGCTAATCATTTTCAGCACAAGTATATTTATCATCGCACATCAAGAACAAACATACGTACATTAAATAATTATGTAGCCAAAAGAAGAAAGAGAATATAATAGGAAACGAGAGAATAAATTGGAGAATATTTTTATGAAATTGAAGAGAGAGAGAGAGAGAGAGAGAGAGAGTGTGTGTGTGTGTGTGTGTGTGTGTGTATTATTTGTAGTAGAATACGACGAAGAGCCTCAGGCTTAACGTGGCAATAGCGTGTTCCTATCTCATCGTTCATGGGAAGCCCATGAAATTTTGCAAATGTCTAGTTACCGAAGTAATGCCGTTTTAAGGGTCCATTGTGCAGAATTTCTCTCTTCCCGCCGCAGCTATTTCACGTTTGTTTTACGATAGACGAAGGACGAAGCAGCATTTTGCTAGTCCTTTTGCAGCGTTAAGTAACGCTGGAAGCGAAACTCGTTAAACTTTACACGCGCACGCTCGCTCGCCGTAAAGCCGCGCGCGAGTCGGGTCTCGCGAAAAATCCCGCCGATGGTTTTTGCGTGCAGACCACTCCGAGCTATAAATTAGACGTCGATTTCGCTAATCAGTACTCGAATCGAAGATAACGTGAGTCTCGTTTTGATTGTTGCAGGTAAGCTGCTGCTGTACGTCTTGATCTTACAATTAGTAATTACGATAGCGGTGGTAAGTAGAAAAATAAATCTTGACATAGAGAAGGCCGATAAGGAGACCTCAAGGAGATGAAAATTTCCAGAAAGATAGTACTCTTTACATTTGCTTTCTTATATAAATTTACTCGCAAACGGAACTTACATCTATTACATCATTGTTAATTTTTATATACAATATATAAAATTTGATTGTATTTCTCCGGTTTTGTAAATATATCTTAACTGCAGTTTTTGAAAGTACATTTTTTTTAAACGTTCAATTTGTTGATTCACGTTAAAATGTATGATACGAATTAAAATAACTTTCGTACGGTACAGTGTGTGCTAACACTGTTGAGGCTTAGTTTTCCAACAATTCGAAAGTTCATGCGATTACGTATACCGCTTACGTGTTCATTAAAGATTCATAAAGGTATGTTTGTGTACATCTCCAGCGACCGGAAAATTGAGCTGAACTTAGCATGCTCGCAATTGTTCGTAATTGTGCAAGAAACAATCAGCACACAAACGTTATCTTTCCGCTAGGAAACTCTGTTAGAGTGTCATAACAGTGTAATACAAATACAAATAATATTCTGTATTGCACCGTAGAAAGATAAATTTGCTGTGCTCGGAAAAGACTGACAAATTCATCAAGGCGAACAAGCCGAAAAATAGTTTTACCGCATTTATCATTAAATCAATTATGCGCGAGAAACGATCGATCACTATTGCGGCGAACGGCTTCGTTGGTTTATTGCTCGTGATTCACTTGGACATATCTGAAGATACACGGGATCGCATCGTCATGCGATACGCAGCCTTGGTTAACGAATCGAGCTGAGAGAAAAAAAGAAACGAGAAGCACAGGCGCAGCAGCCGAGTAACGTAACTGTTTCAACTAGTCATCGATTCGCGATTTATTCTCTTTCGAGCGCGGTCAATCGCTAGATGCGCCGATGAAGAGAGAGAGAGAGAGAGAGCGATCATTTTGCGGTGTTCGTCTCGATTGCGAAAGCGATTTGCAAACCGTTCCGTCGACGAACGTTCGCGCTTTCGTACCCTAACGTGCTTTAATGGAGCGCTAAACGGAACGTCAGAAGTGGAAGTCAATCGAGAGTGATCGCGAATCGATCGACACTGAAACAATTCGCGATGTAAGCGGATCGGATTGCTCTATTCTGTCTGATCATTCTGTTGCTAACCCTTTCATTCCTGTCGATCATCATATAGTATTTTGATCAATGTGCTAGAAATTGAAATAACGACGAAGCTGAAATAATTGTTTCATCTGTGTATATATTATGCAAATTTGGAATAAGTACTACTACTTATTACTTAGTATTTGAAAAATTATTTATATTTTGTTTGATTCGAAAAAATTATATCATCTGTATCGAACTAATTGCTGTATGATATTAGAAAATAACTTTAATCTCTCATCTTAAAAATTTCTCATCTTTCCTGTAAACACATTGCGTCTCTCGATCTGTCTGAGACGATCGACGATTACCTAAATAAACTACATTCATTAAGTCTTGTTACGCTAACGTCGGCTAACTTAACGATATCCATCTCATCTCAGAAGTAAAGTGGCGAGGGAAAACGGCAAGGGATCAGTTAAATCGTCATTAAAATTAGCCGATCTTAAATCGGCGGAGCCGGCCTCTTTTCGCGGTTCACGCGACATTAGCCTAAGTAATGAGATACTCGGATTCGTTAAGCGACTTCGCAAGAGGCTGTTAATACCAATCCAGGTATTTTAAGGGCATACCGCGCCCGCGCCGCGTTCTACATCTCGTTCGTATCAAGCGCGTGTATTTTAAGACTAGGCCTTACGCATTACGCAACGAGAGACGCTGTGCGCAAGCAGCACCGCGTAGCCAGGGATGACGCGAGCAGATATCGGCTATTAGCCGATCTCTTAGGAATTACTCGCAGGAGTGGGTACTTGACGATCGATAGTACCCAGCCGTGGTATTTTCCAAACGACGCCACTGACTTGGTCGATGCTTCTTGTAGTGTCCCATTAATTTTGCAAACGTGTTCGTTCTACGATCTCTGCTGCAGCTCGCACGAGCAGCAAGTTCTTCTGCGTGCGTGCACCGGCAATGGAGCGCTGCCACGTCATTCCGTGCAATTCTAACGGCGTTCTCGCGAATACATTTCATATCGCGCGCTAATTAAATGCCTCGACAAATCCGAATCTGATTTGCATTGCTAATCGTGTGTACTGCACTTGGCTACACCTGTTACGTTATCTGGAATTGAGCGATTTACTGTACTTAACAGCACGTCAACATCTCTGCGCGCTCATCCTGCTAAACCGAAAAACCGTTCTCTGTGCAAACTTTGTTTGAGCGATGCAAAATGCAAAAATAACCCACAAGTACCTCTCTTTCTATCTACTGGAGCTCATTTGCAAGTCCGTCCAAGAGCTTATCCTTACTTTGAAAATTGTTAAATGTTTTAACAAACAATTTGGATGTTTATTTATTCGACACTTGTGTATATAAGAGCAAACATTTCATGGAAATTATATCGCTGCGAGGCATACTGTCCGTCGTCATCGTCGCCATCGTCGTCATCGTCGTTACGGCATCGTGCATTAGCGCATATCAAGCGATGTTAGAAGAGCGATAAAAGGGAACTAGTTTGAGTCCGGCTCACTCTGAGCTACAATCGCGAGCAAAAAGACGGAGGTGAAGCGAAGGAGAGGGAGAGCCATTTGGATGCGAATGCATAGCCCGTTGAAAGATGCAATTGAACGAGCGGGAGTGCGCGGAGAGAGGGAGAGAGAGAGAGAGAGAGAGAGATTCATCGGTGCAATAATTGCGACCGGCGCAATTGCACCGGCATACATACCGGCAACGAGAGAAGAAGCGCCATCGGGAGGAAGAGAGGGAGGGTCGAGTAGATAAGTTTTGAAAAGTGCGCGGCGCTCGCTCGGCTCATAAATCAGGAATCGCTGGACGTGCGGGATGATCCTCTCCTCTCGTATCTCGCGAGGAACATCCCGCAGCAAGGACGCGTCCCGCGCGCCGCTCCATCTCGCCGTTCCGCGCACCCGTATGGAAATCGAAATTATGCCGCGCGTACGGCCCGCAACGCTGGGCAATTATGCGAGAGCGCCTCGTGCCCCTTTCGAGCGAGGAGGGACGAGAGGGCGAACGAGCCCCTCCGCCGCGGCTAGCGCGAGCCGCCGTTGATTAATGAGAGCACGCTGAGTTTCATACGTTACGCGCCCGCGAGGCGATATCAATACCTGGGGATAATGAAATCGCTCTCGGGAGGGGATTGATTCGAGATGATTTGTTATCAGTGCGATCTCAATGGTAGATACGATCGAGAGATGGTCGCCGCTTAGAAATGGGATTGGGGGACGGTCGTCGATGGTATTACATCGATAACGCATCGGTAAATATAGCTTGGTTAATTTGTCATCGCAAATACGAGAAAGGGAAAAAATGCAATGAATAGGAACGTTGCGTCGCGTCGCGTCGCGTCGCGTCGCGTCGTCTCGTTTCTCTAAACGAGTTCCACAAATTTATTTTTATACTTATACATAAAGAAGCAGCAGCTCGTGAATGAGAACGCGTAAAGAGATGTTTAAGAACGTCGTGACGTGACGCTTTAGGTAATTAAAGTAATTTGCAACGAGTTTTCAAAGTCTTTGGGATGCGTGTCGTAAATTCGCAATTTGCTACGGTTAATTATAACCGCGTGTGTGCAGTAATCGCAAGCGCGCGTTTCTTGAATCGGGGCGTAATGCCGATTAATGAGGGAACAGGTTCCATAAATTTCGCGACGAGTTATAAGACGCTCGCCAACGGGTCGAAATGATTCGCGGGGACACTCGCGCGATAGGCGCGCGAGTTGCGGCTGCGGCTGTTTCAACGGTTACACGTACGCGTGTTTGCACGAAGCAATCACGCAGATTGCACAAAAATTGTAATGCAAGGCGCATTGAAAGTAGATACAATCTTAAAACTTGCACGCGATCGGTCTGCTCGTAAATCAAAAAACGCCTAACGCGACGCAGAGAGGAGCGTCTCTCTGGCCTGCTGGCCTGCGCTGCAGATAGTCTCGCGATCGCGGGAATGTTGTAGGACACGAAATTGTGTCTGTCTAATTATAAATGCGCTTTTTCCTACATAAAATGAGTCCACCGATTTTTTTCATTCGGAACCAGTATTGATTAATGAACGCCCGACGATCGCATCGCACGGTTACATCGCGAATGGCCAGTTGACTTTAAATCGATTTGCGTCTGGATTAATTGTGAGCGTTAGACGAGCAAATATTCCTGCTGCATGGTCAAAGATAGAAATTAGTATTTGCTCGAGCGAAATATTTTCATTACAAGGATCTATTTTATACGTCGTCGTTCTTATAAAAAAAACTAATACACAGATACAAAGACAGATGTTGTTACAAAAATATTATATCGATGTAAAGCGACTTTCCGTTTGACTTTTAGTTTGACGAACGCGATTCGCTCGTGTTTCCTCGCCTACGTGCAGACGCGAGTAAACGTGACACACCTATGCGCCCTTTCACTGCGCCCTTATGGAAGAAATCAATTTACATGTCCCGCGTGCACGTAGATCTCGTTAAATTAGAAACGGCGGTGATTAACGAGGGTGTGTGCCTCGCGAACGCGGGGACCACACGGTCGATTAAGAGGACCCGCTCTCGGTTTCGCGCTGAAAATTGATTCGGGCGTTCGCAGCCATGCGAATACGCGCGCACAAACACTTGTTTTGTAATTACACGGGCGCGCAATCTGCGGAATCTCACCGCGATGCGTAGAAAAGCGAGCAGCAAGTTCTAAAAGTGATACGAGACCGGCCCATAAATCAATACACCGCCGCGCCGTGGAGATGCGCGGACTTTTTTTCGAATAAACGAGCGCGAATGCGAGCACGATGATTAATGGCGTAGCGACCACTCGTTCATAAATTTCAGGACGAGGGGTAAACGAATGAATTGTCGGTGGATACGAACGATTTGATTCCGATTGAGCGAGAAGCGACGAGAAAGAGAGAGAGAAGTTGACTCGTTCGTGACAATGAACTTGACTCTACTTTTATGTTCTGAAGATTTTTATCTTTCTAATTTATTTGTGCGTCTCTCGACGAACTTTATTTAACGTCGCATTCAAGATTCTTTTTCTCGACAATATCATTTAAATACTATTTAATTTATTATGCTATTTATCATTATTTAAAATGCAGAAATTTAAATTGCATATTTTTTGCGTATGATTATTGTCCTGAATTTTCTTTATCTAATTTAACTTGCAAAAACAAGTCAATAGAAGAGAGTCGATGAATTCCTCACATACACTTCTCTGTAATTATGCGAATGCTATGTTGTCCCGCGTGTCTTGACTAAAGATAAAAGTTATCATACGCGGCCCTGGATTGCACTTTTTTTCGCACAAAGTCGCTTAACACGCGCTATTTACATGTTACTTCATTACCCTTCATGAAAATTCCGTACTGTCGAGAACTTAAGAAAATTATAACGCTCATTTGCAGTAACTAAATGGTAATGAGAAGATGTATTTCCCCACCGAGAAACTTGTGCCAATGTGGGCACACGAGTGCGCGTGTCAACGGGTATCAGATCTACATTTAACTTATTTTATTTTCGGGATTGTATCACACAGAAATGGATGAGGACTTCTCCCTTGGAATTTTTAGCAAAAAAATGGGATCGTCCTTTAACGCAAATTTCATATTTATCTTATGGCTCACACAAATCGTTGTGTGCGAAAAAATCGATATTGATTTTATAATGTATGAAAAAATTGATCTTTTTTTTTTCTGATCTTCGTATGACATAGAGAGAAGAGATATAAAATTTTCAAGAGGATCCTTAAGCACTATCGGATTTATGTCGCTGTTACTTATATGGAGATAGTAAATTAACATCAGTCTCTGTATTATGCAACTTTCTGAACGATTTAACGGCTTTCTTGCATACCACAGGATTATCTCTGTCAAGTATCTTGGCGCGATATGACTGAAATATCGCCAGTTTTTATGACCAGTGAGGTGCATAGCAATTTTTCAACTCACAATTTTGTAAAATCGTCTCGGTATGTCGTTCACCTCGACACGATTCCGCAGCCTTTCGTCGAAGCTCGTTTGTTACTCGTTAAGAATTGATTAACTCGATGTCGTCACTGTATGTCCATCGGCATCCGGTTAGACACATTATCTAACTAGCCCAGAAAGATAAGCTAATAGTACTAATAGGACTGTGCTATTTCTTCTATGCCCGTGAAATCGTTCGGAAGATAATTTTTCTAGGCTTCTCTTTACGTAACATCGGCAACATATTCTCTAGACATCTCATTTTTAAATATTATTTCTTATTTGTATTTTCGAAACAGATGACTTTTGACATTCTTTCACGGAATTCCAGAATATTTAAAAGAAATAGTGCATGCATCCTTCAGAGCGGACTGCGCACATGAGGATCCACTTTCCAAGCGACATCGACACTTGGAAAGTCGTTTCTTTGGCGCGTTTCATCGCGCTTTTTTAAGATCGCGTCGGCTCACACGATACAAAGGAGCCCTGGTCTCGCAGCAGCCCTCGCGCTGTGAAATCGCACGTGGCTCGCAAGAAAAAAGAACGTGGTTTCAGTGATGAGACGACTAATTAAGTCTAGTGGCTCGCGCGGGTGCGCGGGTGCACGGACAAACGCACGTACGCGCACGCACACGCACGTGCTGCGTGAACACTCACACGTCGATCTTGAACCCTCGTGCACGCATTAATACGCACCTATACGAGGCGCGCCTCGTCTATACTTGGCCTCTTGGCCGTGCCGAGGCGTACAGTCTCTCAAAGGTCCTCGAGTGTATCGTATCACCGCCGCTCTTCCCTGCCACTCTCTCTCTCTCTCTCTTTCTCTCCCTTGCCTCATCTCTTTCTCTTTCTCTTTCGCATTACATCTCATCTCGCTGGCTGCCGCATCTTGCACTCCGTATTTATCTTTGTCCCCGCGTACCGCGATACGATACGGAACGCGAATCGCGGAGCAGAAACAGTGCACTCTTTCATCGGACCGACCGCGAGATGCAACGCGGTGACGCCGGGCATCACATCGCGAGAAGCAGCACGGAAGTGGCAGTTCGCTCTCGATAGAGCGCCGTGCTACGAACGTACGAACAAGCCAAGTGCCTCACCGCCGCCGCCGCATCCAGAGATGCTCTCGGGATAATAACGACTCGCTCGAAGGAGAGAGAGAGAGAGAGAGAGACTCGAGAGTCGTCGATCTCGTTGAACGTAACGCGCGATGCGTGCGCTCGTCCGGGCGCGCAAGTGATCGGTGAGAGAGATGTGGTTCAAGTATTACAAGGGATATTACGACGTCCGCAAGCTGGAGCTCGAGCTGGTGAGTGTTTCCTACTACTGGAGTGGCGAGTGTACTGAAACCTGCAGAAAAGCGGCGATCTCGAGTCTATTAACCCTCAACGTGAGCCTTTCTTCAGCATGCGATAAAACTGCAAATTTTTATTACTTTTTGTTATTCGTGATTTTTTTTTTATTGAGAATCAAATTTTTGATATTTTTTTTTTACGTAATTTTAAAAGAATTCTTGACTTGAATACTCCGTTTACAATTCTATGTTGTCTAGACATTATTTTATTTTCTAGACGATACTTAACAGTAGTATCACTTCCTAAAAATTTATGGTTTCGTAATCTTGAGATAATGTATTGTCTGTGCATTAAGAACAAGCTAAAAGTTTCTACATTTCGAGATAATTTTTTTTTAAATTTAGGTTTGTTTTTTAGGTAAATTCAGGGTATCGTTATAGTTTTCTTATCGCTCCGTGGGATTGTAAATCCTTTTGCAAGAGGAGACAAAGAGTGGTGCAGTATACTGCACATAAATGTGTGTTCACGAGAATGCAATTAAATTCCGTTGAGACAATACAATTGGACTTTCACCTTGGATTTCTCCGTGATCGTCTCGTCTCGTCTCGTTTATCGAACTTTTTGAAATTCCTGATTCATCGCTACTCGGTTACGTTCCGCAGACTCGTATTTATCTCTTACGACTCTTTGGTTCTTGAGAGGTGGGGAGAAGTCGCTAGCCTCGTACGAGAGTTTACTGAATGATGTGCATTATGTCGCGTTCTTCGTGATCGAAGTGAGCGATGCAGCCCACATTAAATGGTGCGTTATTCTGATCCGCATTTTAGCAACAATGTACAACTATATTGTATCGTAAAAATATTTGGATCCTGTCACGGACAAAACAATTTACTGATACAGTATGTGATCACAATAAAATTTTACCGTTTATTGTGCAAAGCGAGATGATCTATGCAACTCAGTTTTTATGTTATAAAGCAGCTACACCTTAATGAACAAATAATTAAATACTTGGAAATGGAATCCAATGTTCTGTATTTTAAGACATGCTAATGTCGGATCAGAAAATTAATGAAAAATTATACATTAATTTATTTTCTTTATTTAGATAATAAGATGCAATGGAAGTAGGAATTTAGTTTCGAGCTAGCAACATACTTGGTCACTATTTCCCACGTTTTTTGTGAGAGAAACGCAAGTGCGTATCCCTCCATTTTCTACCAATCCCGTGAAGGCTTAGCCCCCAGCGTAGGTAACCGAGTCCCTAGTTTAAGCTTATTACAGCCCCAGTGGCGGCACGAATCTGATCACACCTGCACAGTTAACTTCCATCCAGCCGCCCGAGCCGTCGTATACAGTCTTGTTCGTCTCACGCCGGGATAACGACGGCGCTACCCTCGATCTTGGACCTCTTCCAGTCTGTGCTCCCGTCGTGTTCTTCCTCGTCGTGTTCTTTCTCGCGCCCGCGACGTTGCTCTCCTTTCATTTCCTTCTGTTTCTTTATCGTCGGCGCCGTCGTCCCGACGTCCCACTTATCTCCCGTCTATTTCGGCGTAATTTCGTGCCCGACGTTCTCGCAGCGACGCGTCCAAGATATCCTACATTGGACTTACGGAAGAAAAAGAACTTCATCCGGCATGCTACTTCGAAGCACGTAGCATAAGAGTGAGTGGAAAATTTTACAGTCAGAAACACCGTAAATCGATCCTTTTTTTTTGTATGCGATTCCATGTATATGCATTAACCTTCCAATAGTCATTTTTATAAATAAATATAAATTTTTTTAAACAAAACCTAACCTGACAAAATTTTTAAGCATGCACGAATGTTTTGTAAAATTTATATAAAATTCTAGAAGGGAAAATTTTTGAATAAATTTGTAATTCCTTTTTGCTTTTCAAAAATTTAGCTGAGATACCGATTACTGCGATAACGATAGATATTATTAGCGATGCATTTATTTGCATATTTGCATAATTGACTGTTCACCGTTGTGTTTCCTAACTGAATTATTTCGTGCTCGTCGCATCTAGAGGCGATCATATAAAATGGAACACAACCGATACACGCCAAGAAGGCCATGCTTCGAATTTATCGGTCGATCTGTTGATTACCTTCGCAGTGGATTAGAAACATTTGCCTTATAAGACAAGCCTGCACTTCGCATGCACACTGACCCGCATGCACTTACTCGCGCACGAGAAGACACGGTGAGATTCTTTCGTGCAGGAATTGGGACGATCAATTGCCGCAAGAACAGTGAAAGATCGGAAAATTATGTCTGTGGAACCGTGTGTAATCTAAGTGATTTTAAATTCAAAATTTCTCCACGAAATCACCTTTAGCTTTGGATAATTATCGACAAGATATGTGTTCCTGTACCGTTACTAAAGATGATATATCATTTTCAAGCTCTGATTGAAATGCAAATATGAAACGTTGTTCATTTCGTTGCGCAGATGCGTTTAAGCTTTAATGTTGTCTATTTTGAGCTGTTTGAAAATTTGACAAATCGTGTCCGCGCACGAATTTTATCAATTAAAAAAAAAATGTTTCTTTTTTTAAGGATAAAGACATTTTTACTATTTGTTATGCTATTATAATCGTACAATTCGACCATTCTTACAACAATAAATGTAAATATAGGAAATAAATATATTAATAGGGATATATATATATATATAATATATAATATAAATATCACTTTATCTAAAACTATTTTGAAACTTGTTACCTGTAATATTCTGCAATAATTCTTTTATAAATTGGAATATCCTTTGCATTGCCTTCCGTAATGCTTTTTGTTTTGTTATTTGGCGCGCTTGGAAAGATTGCGAAGAATCTTCCGGTAGGAGAGTTTACTTGACGTATCTCAGTCAAGTGTAGCTCAGCGTGGAAATTTTCCTCGGAACGTGCAGTAAATTTAGCCGGTAGTCTTCGCATGGCGTTTACGACGCGGAAGTTGGTCAAGCGCTTCAAAGAAACGGCGGCGCGGCGGCGCGAGCGAAAAGCGAAACTCGCGAGTGCTCGAGCATTTGTATGCTATCGTGACAAATGATTCGTATCGGTTACGTCCTCGACGTGCAACCTGTTCTACACGGTGTTCTAATAATCTGCATTAAATGCGCTCGGCAACGTTTCAAGAAGTGATGTTATGAAAGTAATTCGACATTAATGACGAGAAGTCGCTCATCAATTATGTTACTTACATTTTTATTATAGTTTTATCGCATCTTCTGTTACAATAATATTTATTTATTTTTTTATTAAATTATTGCAGTGTTGCACACGCGTATGTTGACATTTTTGAAAAAAAAGAGCACGAGAAGATACATGCGTTTATTTTTATTATTACTGTGATGTAATGATTTATTTTACATCTTTACAAATATTAAATGTATTCGACATTTTGCAATTTTGATTACAGAATTAAACAGTTGAACAAAAGGCTGCTAAAAGCAGCGAAGAATCATTTGCTTTTAACTCTTCGTCTTTCCAATTTCGTCTGGAAAAAAAAAAGTCCCGGATCTAAGTGCATCTTATCTTGAGACGTTTATTTATACCGAACGCATTTAAGGAGCGTGCGCCACGTTTATAGAATCGCCCTATACGTATTCTCGTATGTCGGAGCGTAAATATAAAGTTGGCGATTTGGCGCCTGGTCAAGAGACTGTCTACGAATGTCCGACGATATTCTGGATTCTGCGAAGAGACGAGAAGGGGGATCCCACGCATATTAAGGGGTAGCGGGGGAAGGATTGGAGACGGCGTGCTGCACACAACCTGTGTTTGAAGTTATTTCGAAAACTGGCCCAGGTGCATTGACCTGCAATGTAGAGTTCTCCTCAACGTTCGGTCTACTGGCTGTCTCCTCTCGGCCGTCGCGCATCGTCCGGAAATCGACGAGCCTTTTAGATTGGAGAACAAAGAAAATTTTTCCTATAATATCTCCTTGAAAAAATTTATTACATGCGTGACGTACATATATTTCAAGCAACATCGAAAAATATCATGGCAACAATTGCCATGTATAAATCTTAAGTAAAATTTAAAATAGGTATCGAGTGTGATCGTGCTTTCAATCATGCTTTATCATTTTAAGCTGGACCTAGACCAAACAAACAAGCGCGAACAGACACGAATGAATAACTTGGCTATTTGCGCTCATTAAAATAAACTGTTCATTCGTGTCTGTTCGCGCCGACTTGCTCCTACTTAGGTTTCTATCTGTCTTCTAGAGAGAAGCCAGAGGGCTCTATGTAGGACATGAACATTTTAGAGAGTACAGGAATTTTATTTTTTAAACCTTTAATAGTTTATTCACGATTAAAGACTACGTAAATATGGATTAAATGCATCGTGTCAAGTTAATTTATTAAGCGATTATTTGCTTGATTCGTATTCTATTCACGTTATATCTGCCATTATTATATCTGTAGAACTCATTAAGGAGCTTTGTGTATTAAACATATCGAAGCACAGAAAAATTCAACAATAGGTTACGAACATTCATGGAAAATGGGTTAGAAGTACGCTCTAGAATGACGTGGAAATTGTGAAGAGAAATGCATCACTTCTTTCGTAATAGGAAGATAAGGCGTCAGAGTAAGATACACATCAGCCGGCATTCTCGAAGGATGACTAAGGGCCGTCCCGCGTAGTCAGACGTCGGCAAGGTCGTTGTCACGACCCTTCGTAAGCTTTACACAGGACCCCTCTTAAGGACGTGAAAAGCACGCTCGTTAAAGGCGCCAGTCGCTTTTAGCAGCGATTGTATTGCGTACGAGCGTTTATGAACGCGAATATATAACCGGGCGTCGTCGTCTTGCACCATAAATGCGTTTTAACGCGATAATCCGCGATAGAGGCTCGCTCAAGTATTATTCGTCAATGAGTATGCGAGAGAAAAGCGCCGCGTTAAGGATACACCACTGGATATTCGCCGACGAAATTGTTACAAGAACATAAAAATAATACGATAATTGGCAGTTCTAGTTCGAACAAGAGAGAGAGAGAGAGAAAGAAAAAATGAAGCCCATGTTGTAGCTACACACGACTAGAGCCGATAAACGTTTAATAAATTTGTACGAGATGAATCAATAAATTTATTCGAAGAAGGTATACATCAATAAATGATGCAACAATACAAGTGAATAATAAAAGAAATATTTAAAGAATTTTTTGAGGCAACTGTTTAGATTAATTATTTGAAGTATCGGACATTGATTGTTTCTGAAGCATCGGCATTACGCATTACGTCTTGTATCAGACTTACGTAAGAGAAGAAGAATGGAGTAATGTCACGAAGAAGCTGTTGTAATCGCATTGAATATTCTTGCGCGCAAACGAAATGCGAAAGATCGCGTCGGTGCAGCGCTTTCCTGCATATTCTGGAAATTGTTTCCGCGTGCGGCAGCGAGAATGATAAACGATTTTGCGCCCACGGCGCGGCATACTCTCCAAGAGAGGCGACACGCTATCGCGCTGTTCGCGTCGCGCCGTATAGTAATGTTGCCACTGAAATTCGATACGCATGCGATTAAGCGCATCGTATGCATATCGCGCGACTTGTCCGGCAGTGACAGCGCCAGCGATTCTATTTGCCCCACGCTAATTTCCGCGTAAGCAATCGAAGAAACCACGTTTCGTTTATCAAGAACCGCACCTGTTCGTGACGAATGAGGAATCATTCCCGAAGACGCGAATAGGACAAGGGGTGAAGGGTCGGAGGAGAGGGAGAAGATCGCGAGGCGGAAGAAGAGAAGAAGAAATAAGAGTAGAGAGAAGCGCTTGCAGAACGTCGAGGAGAAGAGCGTGGATGGAAGGGAAGGGAGAGAAGGGAGAGCTGCCCTCGGTATCTTCGTATGCGTTTCCTGGTAAGGCTCTTGGCGATCTTTAAAGTCCTCGCTGAGGAATCAAGAGAACTTGTTGCTTGAAAAAGAAGAAAAGTCGGAAAAGAAGACGGGAGAGAGAGAGAGAGAGAGCGCAAACTTCTTTCCCAAGCCTTGGATACAGTTATATGAGTTACAGTGTTGTGTTTGACGTTGCTTTGAACGAATCAAATACAAAACTTTTGTAAAATTTTATTTTCCATTTTAAATAAACTTTTACTACGGTAGCATTTCAGTTGTGATGAAAATCAAAATTTGCATACTGAAAAAACAATTTTTTTATCTTCAATTAAATATATTTATTTTAACATCATTTCCTTGAGTTAAAAAAATATTTTCAAAGTTTAAAAATAAATTATTTTATACTAGCTATTGTAATATTTATTTAAATCCAGAAAATGATGTTAACATAAATATAATTACTTGAACATACACTTTTTTTCAGTGTAACGCATACAATCGAGTAACTAGAAAAAAAATTAATTTATTGAATTTTTTAATACAAATTTAATCGGAACTGAATTGTCCTTTTAATTTAATCAAAATTGTTTTGCTGAAAGTTCTACGACATATCTGATTGAAAAAGAAGAGATCTGATTGTGGTATTTATTTCAGTGACGGTCGCGCAATTATGGGCGAAGTACAAAGGGAGGTCCGCGCGGAGAGAGAGCTTATTTAATTAAGTGTACGCAAGTAGTATAAACATAGAATCGAAGTGACACGGCCGACGATATGTTGACCGAAATATACGACCACCGCGTAGCGCTGGGCGTTCGCAGAATATTCGCACGAGAGACTTGA
The DNA here is from genome assembly GCA_003595255.1 of Solenopsis fugax. Classification (NCBI taxonomy): domain Eukaryota; kingdom Metazoa; phylum Arthropoda; class Insecta; order Hymenoptera; family Formicidae; genus Solenopsis; species Solenopsis fugax. The sequence goes on from QKQZ01053355.1 coordinate 30,678, forward strand.
ATAAAGTGCCTTCGTTGCATCGCGTCGGTATATGAAGCGAGCGTGAATACGGCCCTTTAAATATCGGTCCAGCATATCCTGGTCCCCTCGATTCGGCCGAAGGCATCTCCGACCGAGGCGCAACCAGTTTTCGGCCACTTGGTTCTGCATGCGCGAACAAACCCGGGCAAAACGACGACGCATTAAATCGTATGTTAAACCGTAATTGCGTCCTCGCCGTGGGCGTAACGATGGACCTTCGAATCACCTTCCATTTTTCTTCATTTTCGTCCGTACACCTTTGTACCTTTCAGCCATATTTTACATTGATCCAATCTCGAAGTGAGGAAGGATAAAATCTCAGATTTCTTAGAGTCGAAAATACAAAGAAAAGTGCAGAGATGTCTTGGAAAAATTTTTTTAAGAAAACTCGCAAGAGAAAACTTCGCAAGTCCTAAATATTCTTAAAAATACCTAAAAATGTATCTTTCTGTAATTTTTCATTTTTCCAAGCTTTCGTATGAAGGATGACGTCCTCGGGAATCGCGTTTGATCCTCCGCAAGCGTCGTTCCAACGATCGCAACCTCTGTTTCGCTCTCGGTGGAAGCGCGTGCGTGCGTGCACGCACCTCTCGGCGCATCCTCACCTTCGATGGGATAGGTAATGCTCCGTTCTCGCTGATGTCGTGGCGGTTAACTACCACGTTTCAAGGACATCCACTCCCCTCCTCTCCCGTGTTTGTTCCCTATCGCGAATCTGCGCCAGGTAACTTCGGGATTTCGCTTCGAACCGACGCGACGCGACGTGACGTACGCCTCTTTTTTTCCTCCCTTCGCTCTCGAATCTTTCTCTTCGTTGGATCCCGTGCTAATTGTGGGATTCTTCGGTTCACCAGAAAGAAAGAGTCCGACTTTCGTCGGCGATATCATAAAAAGACGAAGCTACGCACTTGACCGTAGGCGACGAAGATTTGACTTTGCACAATTAAAAATGCTGTTTATATGCAAAGTATCGCAGTTTCACCTTTCGCGAGCGTGTTTTTTAAGGATGATGATTGTTACGAGTCGATCGTCAAAATGTGACCAAATGGAGAGACATTCTTGAATCGAATATTAAAATGTATGTAGAATATAAATATATTTCATAAATACATTAAAATATATTTATGAAGAACATTAATACATTTTACAATAATAATCTGTAAAATTTTTATGTTTATAATTAGTTCTTTCGGCTGAAATTCCTAAATCTGTTTCAAGTGCATCGTAATATATATTTATGATTAAATCTTGTGAAAACCTTAATTAACATATAATTCGCTTTAATTAAATCTTAGTTTATAAAAAGTCACACAAACGCTTTCATAACAGTTTTTTTTTTCAAAATTAATATATCAAACAATTCTGTTGTTTTTTATTTTGAGAAAACAAGAAGATTTAGAAAAATTTCTTCAGTTTTCACATGATTAAAGAGTATCGAAGATCTCATTATAGTATTATTTTATTGTTATTTTATACACTTTGTGTAGACGAACAAAAAAGTTTTAAATTCTTTCCCAAAAGTAATTCTGCGTGTCTAAATTGAATAAAAGTGTTGATAAATGGCACAAATATCTGACGCTGGAAGTCGTCACACTTAAATCATATAGCAAACATCGTTTTTTTTTTTCATCTATGTCGTGCATATTCGACGAATGATAATTCAAAGGCAGCAGGACACACCAGGAGGGGAAACACTGTCGTGTGCGATCAAAATCCGTGGGTGGCATATTTGGCTCCCCATCGGGGGGCTTGTACCTTTCCGGACAATGACGTCAGGCCTCATTATGCATTCGACGATATCGTTTTGTCGTCGGAGAAGTTTGTCGCCTTCGCTCCGTGTGTATCCGCCCAATAACGCATAACGTTGACGAAGCTGCGCGATGCACGCTCAGCCAATTCTAAATCAGTTTTTGGAACTGATGGATGTGATTTACGGATTTATGTGCAAGACGTTTAAAGAAAAATGTCAGAGGGATACAAATATAATTTTAATGCATGGTAGGCATGATATAAAAGTTTGAAATTTTAACACAATGGTACCTCAGATATTTAAGTATCAGGTGATCTCTACGGCAATCCCCGCAGAATGTATACATATATATTTTATGTCTACGAATATCTACGTGAATAAATTAGTTTTACAGGTGAGTAAATTCCTCGTTATGCCTTGTTAACTGCAGGCCCAGTGTCTTTCGAAATCGCGCGAGTTGCCAATGTTAGTCGTGTCTTGGCGAATCGATGAGCATCTTCTTCGATTACCTTGGAAACATGATCGTCGTGCCTATCGGCCACGATCTCGAGGAATTCTCGTTCTCTCGTTCGATGCATGCGTGATCGCTGCATACACCGCAGTGAGTGCCATTGTAGTGGAAAAACGAGTTGCACGCGGCACTCCCATTCACCAAATTCCTTCCTTTCATCGACGCTGATTCTCCTGGCTCTCGGCTTCTCAGTTTTCTTTTCTTCTCAGCTCGTTAATCTCTCTGTCTCTCTCTCTCTCTCTCTCGGTTACTGGTTTGGTAATAAGAATTTTTTCAATTGATGTAATAGAACTTTTTCAATTTCAATTCGCACTATTACGATGTTGTCGGCAGAAGAAACTTTAATCTCGAAAGAATATCTAATAAATATAAAAGATGTTAGTACTGTATCGACAATTCAAATTTTTTGCTCGTTTAGAAAATGTGAGAAGTCGTGAGATCTAATAATTTATTTATCGTTAATATATTTTCTTTTGAAAGAATGGAGCACATGACATGAAGGTATTCTGTTATTTTTCTTGATGCGTTCTTTAGTGCACTGAAGGTAACATTACAAATGGTTAAAATCCTTCTCTTACATTCTCAAAGTGCTAACGGTAAATTATTGAATATCCCTTTATTCAGACTCCTTTGTTCCTTTGTACGCGTCGTATACATAATTGAGCAGGTGTAATGACCATTCACTGCAGACTGTCGAAACCTCAGCCATACCGAAATTGTTCAAGGAAACGAATGGCATAATCGCCTCTTGCGGTCGACTGGTGTTACACACATATATCTCCGATATTTAGCGACGTTTCTCAACAATTCTGAATAAAGTTATGCGATCGAGGAGTCACAATTCCGTACAACCCAGATGACGGAATTCCGATCGTAAAGACCTTCTTCTTTTTGCAGCGATATCTGTCACTTTGCGGTTGTAATGCCTCGAGGGACCAATTTCACAACGCACCTACTAAGTCGGGATTATAATTTGTGGCGCGGAACGCGATCCATTACGAATCGCCCAACGAATATTCCCGCTCGACGTTAATCTTCTCCAGCCTTCTCGGGAAGGTACTCGTATTAAGCAGTTTACCGTTAAGTAGATGCGCTGAAAGTTATTTATTCGATGTTTACGTACAATTGCGTGTCGAAACTTTTTGTTAAGAAAAATTTATAATAGATATCTTTTTTATTTGATTAAAGTGTCCTGTTATCTATCATCAAATTCCACGGATGTACAACCGAGTTAACGTGAATGTTCAGATTATGTTGGTAATGAGATAAAATCAGTATAATGTATTATACTGTAATGTGAGTTATTCGTGTACAAACTTTGGATGATCAGAAAAGAAATGAGATTCTGGAGATTGTTCAACAATTCTAATAAATACGTTTACACATACGAGAAAACGATATGAGGAGGGAAAATGATGTGAAAATTTATATAAATAGTCGAAGGTTTCTCGACGCGTTTCATTAAGCACGCGGATGCAAAACCATTCTGAGCTGATCGTTTTACAAGCAGCAAGTATGCGAGTCTCGTCATCGGAATATTACGAGTTAAGGAGATCATGCAATCGAGTCTCCTTTCCGTTCTACGTCACCGAGCACGCGACAAATCTGGAATCTAAGCCAAGGCTTTTATATACTAAAAGCTAGCACCTTCATTATATTTCAACCGTATCGCAGCCTTTGGGAATTTTTTTTAAACATTGCAACATCTGATAGTAGAAACGTAAATAGCACAACAAGTGCAAAAGGTTAAAATAATTTCTTATCACATCGTTACACATAAATTATAATAACAACTTTAATAAATCGAAATTTTATTCTTCTTTAGAAAATTTGACGAAAATTATATTGCATAATTTTTAAAATTACATTTTTAGAACGCTCAGAAAATTTTTAATTATTAGGATAATCTTTTGTTGTTATGAGCAAAGATTATATCAATTAGCAATAATATCAGAGTTACATTTTATGACTTTATATTGTACATTGAATGTATAGTCATTTGGAGTCGAGTTATGAATAACCATATATTAGCGTAAATTGGCAATAATTTTATATTTCCAATAAAGTTACATTACCAGCGATTAAAATTTGCTTGACGGGAAATTAACGGGAAATTGCATCTCATTATCCATTTATTGCATGTAATACTCGACACACGAGAATTATGTAACTTTTAACATTATTGTGTCTAATTATCCTAATTAATCGTCACGTAATTACCATAAAATTTTCTTGAGGAAAAAATCTACCGTCTGAAAGAATTGGCGACGAAAATTACCTCGGATGAGACAAGCTATAACAAGTAACCTTCAGGAGTAAGATGGATTATTTGCATTTCGAATCGATAATAAACACGACAGCGTTACATTAGCGAGCACAACGAATGTCAGAAACGACATGAAAATTGCACACGCCTGGTTATTATCTTTGCTGTCACGACGACTTTCTTCTAACATAATGAAGCCTTCCGCCTTTCGGTAACAGCGCGAGAAAAGTTCTCTCGCGCTTCTCAATGATCGCACAAAGAAACCGATTTATCACTGTCACGTTTGTGTCGTGCGATAATGCCATCGCGGCTGTTGTCGCGCATTGACACCGCCGCGCGTCGCGCGCAAGCAACGCGAAGGAAAGTTCGCTAATCTGAGAAATAGAAGGGGAGAGAGAGAGAGGACGAGGACGAGGATGAAGAGAGCCCCTACGGCGCGAGGAATCGCGGTCGGATCGCGGCAATTTACCAAGATAATTCCGTGCAATGAACAGCGAGATGAGGCGAGATGAGACGATCGTCGATCGGCATTCAACCTTCGTCACGTGTGGAAGCGCCCGCCGTCCTGCGTGCGGCCGGTGCGGGGTGCGAGGTGCGGGGATTCCTCCGATAAACGCGCGAACGGCGAAAGGCGAATGCGGCGAGTTAGACGACACATCGTGGAATTACCGCGGAATACTGAATGCCGTTTCATAACTCGCCTCGCTGGACTGCATACCGTGTTTCTTCAGTTTCGTTCGCCGCTCGCTGAACGATTACACGGTGCTTTGAAACTCGCAGTAATCAAACAATTTTTTTAATTAAAGAAAAAAGATGTGAGAGTTAATGTGCAAGATGTATTCAGTGACAGCACAGCGTCACTGCGTTGGTATTCGAAATTGAAGATGCGCAAGTTGCATAAGATGCATCCGAGGCTTGAATCGGCATACGATCGTTTCGGATTGAAGATTCAGGTATTCATTCGAATAGTCGAAAGTTTTCTAAGATTAATAATAAATCATTTTTTATTCGTCAATCTAAAAAATTAGAAGAGTTTTATCTCAAGTGAAACAGGATTTTTTCTGATCGATTTAATTTTTAGTTGTTCTCCAAATGAGAAATATTACTTCAATTATTATATAGTATTATATTGTTCGAGAGGGGAGCTCATTCTGCAATGTTATAATATTCTACAAGATTATTTTGTATTTGTAAACGCGATTGAAAGATTGAATGCTAAAAATGTTCATGTTAAAAAGAAGAGTGCTGAAATTTTTTGAGCACGCCTGAATAACAGCCGACCCTATATATAATAGCCTTGACGTGGTCCATCGATTTTTCGGCTTCGCGCCTCACCTCACTTATTTGCATGCGCCGATATATCAATTTCTCCTGAAACGAGCGTATCGATGTCCCGATCCCTGGAGCAGCGCGGCGAGCCTTTGCTCCAAGTCTAGGCACGCTGCTCATGCACGTGCGTAAGGCGCTGTCCCAGGAAGCGGGTTTTGTAACGTCGAGACAGGTGTTCTCGATGTTGCGTCACGCCGTAGCAATTTGTCCTGCGTATACTCGTACAAGGTGTCCCTCGCTAAAAGCTGTGTACACGCGGTAGCACGAGAATCCATTTTTCTTGAGAGAGTATTTAATTTATGACATTCCTACCTTTATTATTTTCGCAAATTGCGTCTAATAAATCGTGGCTTTCTTCACATGAAAAGCTTCGGATTTATTCTTTCAATTTTCGGTAACTCTCGCAGTATTTTTCTCATGTTTTTTTTTGCCGATTAAACGGGTTAGACGGATAAAATTCTCGTTTTACTAAAGAGCAGAGCAGTAATCGTAGCTACGTCTCGTTGAACGACTTTCAACGCGGGACACCCTGTATCCAGCAACGTGCGTGCGTGCAGTCTGCTCTCTGCTCTCGTAATATCGAGATGCCGATGAAAAAGTTATATTCCGCATGCCCCGCGGGCCTCGGCATTCCGTATCTTACGTATGCCTCGCCATTGCAGCAATCCTAATAAAAATTGACTTGGCAACGACCGACGAGATTGGCATATTATTGAACGTAAGAGTTCAGAGTTGTACCTAACTGATACGAGAAATGCTTATGACATCTTATGGTATTTTACTTGTAACAATGAATACTTTTCAAACATCCACGAAAATTATTATCATCGAGTGTCGATGCTATCATAATCCTGTCATGATAATAATTATCGATAATGGTTTGTTAAGTGTCGATGTCTAGGAGAGGTTGAGATCGTAAGAAAGATATGAGCTAAAATAGAAGATCTTTTTGATAGCAGAGATTAAAATCGACATTGATCTCTGCGGAGCTTCTGCCTCAACATTAACTGCTCAGGCTCAAGATGTCCAAGCACCATTCGCTTGGGGTCAAAAATTCTTGAGAAGCGAAGAGTTCCTGCCGCTCGCGTAAAAAGTCGCTATCCTCCCATCACGACCACGTGCATTCCACGTGCGTCTTGTGCCGAGCTCTCGGGCCTCTCTGAAGAATAGCGCGCTCTTACTGCGCGCACTCCACGGCGGAATTTCGTTCCGCGATTTACCGTTGCACGTGCGCTCAACGTCAAAGGGGAATCCCGCGAGGAAGCGCGGAAGGGTTCGCGCGATATTGCGGACACGTGAGGTGTAAACGTGCCCCGCTGTTGAGAAATAGCTCGCGCCCGAGGTCGCCGTCGGCGCCAGTGCTAACGGTATATACCTTTCAGGTACGTTTGCATATATGCCCAAACGCGGATGCGCTGCGGTACGGCCGCATTTGTAGAATCGGATGTCGCGTTGCGTCGCGTCAAGACCGCTGCATCCGACCGCCGTCGACGAGTATGCGCGTTGCACGTGAAACGAGCAAAAAGGATAGGCGCTGTCCATGTCGTCTCCAATCCTCTTTCTCGCCAGTCAACGCTCTCTCCCTCTCCCTCTCCCTCTCCCTCTCCTTCGACTGATTAAATGATTGATCGACGCCCGACGCCCGAACGATTATATATTCGATCGAATAAATTCACCAACCGGCCGTGATGAATTAATACTTCGACTTTCGAAAGGGAGAGGCAGAAATCGATTATCTACTACGATATGATTCGAATGAGAGAGGATTTTGAGCATTAAATGTAAAGGCTACGGTGAGGAATATAATTGATCGTTATTAGTTGTAAAAAAGATTTTCTTGCTCACGCAAGAAGATTTATCGTATGAATTTCACTCTTTTTTACATATCTTTTCCTAAAGTTTGTATGTATCCAAATATCCATTTTTCAAATAGAAAGCTCTAAACTTAGTAAACCTAAGTATCAATTTATTCAGTCAAGTGGGAAAATAAATTCCAAATGATGCAAAAGATTTTACAATATTTTCCAAATTGATAATGGTGTTTGCTAGATTTTTTATTTAATTTGAAACAAGTGAAATGTATACTCGGGAAAAATACTTAAAATTGATAAAATATTTATGTGTACCTAATAAATTTATTGTCTTTAATATTATTAGTAATTATTCAGTGAGATAATATTAGTTGAAGAATAATGTTTATGCACATCTAGGTAGTGCACGAACGTTTATCCTTCAAAAACTTGACAAAATAAATTTGTCTCAATCTCTTTTGCTTTCTTTTACGTCTCCTTGTCTCATGTTTGTGATGTGGTGTTTTTGCATAGCTCTTTAACATGCGAGAAGGAATCACTTCCCAGCACTTGCCGTCTGGCATTGATAATGATCCCTTTGTCAATTATCTCTTCCGCGATATCTCTACAAAATTTCAAGAATTTAAAAATAAGATTTTAAATTTGAATTCAAAGAATTTATGACCGATTCTTGTAAACGTGAAAAGTCGATAACAGCCAACAATTTATCGCAATGAAACGTAAAGCACTGAAACGTAAATTCTTTAACAAGAATTACTCTTCGTCTTTCTTACAATCTGGTTGAAATGACGGTGTATAGAAGATCGTTTACGATCAATTGCGGCATGCCAATAGCTGTGTTCGAGTCTATATTTCTAGGAATATAATAATTGCGACGCGACACGCGGTGAAAGTGTGCGAAAAGGGGCTCGGAAACGGTGCCGGCGCGTAAAAGTAACGTATGCGTCACGTGGCGAATTCGAGACAATGAGACGATGGGAAAGGGAACGAGAGACGCAAAGTGCGAGAAAAGATCATGCTAAATTCCCCATTCGCGAATATGCGCGGGGATGGGTACATGTCCGAGAATGCCAATAACGAGTACCTACGTCAAGCGGAGATTACATGCGAAAGAGAAAACATAGTAATGAATGCCGTCGTGGCATTCATCATGAAATTGTACCTAAAAGAAGCTTCGTAACGCATGCGTAAGATGTCCTCGAGGAAGAGTACGTTTGGCAAACCTCAGTTTTGCCTCTGATCTGATACAATCTTTTCTGATACTGCTAATTATTTTTAAAATAATGTCATTTTTTATTTAATATGTGATAAAATAATATAATAAAATATATTATTGATTTTTAATTATTTTACATATATTATACATATAATGCAACAAATATTAATAGAAATTGCATGAATGAAGTGTTACGGATGCTACGCGTAGATCTCTTCGAGAATCTTACGATTCCGCGAGTGATGGCGAACGAATACGGTGGCGATCGTTCGAAATTTCGCCAGCGGCGGTATTTTGCGATAACTGCGAATTAATTCAGAGCATGTTCAAGAGCCATCAACGGCCTCCTACTCGCGCACATTTCCTCGGCAGCGGTAACTACCTACCATGTTATGATAATTAAGAAGAGAATCGCGTAGCAGGCACCAAGATCATCAGGATAATCGAATGTCACCGACGAAATTTGACGGTGACTCAACACTGCGTTGGAATCTACGACGAGATTGGTTGTGGGATTTACATTGCTTACGAGATCACTCACGATCGTTCATGAAACCGATAATCCCCGTGACAAAGGTTTAGATTTGGATCAGCATACGTATGGAATCTCTTTTCTATGTTATTACTATGATTGATTGGAGATTTTAAGATCAATAACGTAGATTTACTTATTACGCAAGACGTCTGACAGACCCTCATCTATATACTAGGTAACAAGAGATATGAATTAATATTAATCACTAAAAGAAAGAAAATGAAAAATGATGTAATTATTAATACATGTATTGAGTAATGCGATAAAGATTTAAGTCGCAAGAAATTTTAGACAGAAAAAAAACTCTAAAAGAATATTATACATTGTAGATGAGTCTTATAAATTTCGCATTTATTGAACGATGTTATGTTTATTATTGAAGCGTTAGAATATAGAGAGGGGGAGGGGAAGAGGAGTTATATATTATCGCTGCCATTTATATGAACGTCTAATGAAGCCATATACGTGACATGTTGCAATAGTCAGTCCGAGTTGGTCCCCAGGTACGGTCGTCGACTATGACACGAGCACAATCGTGCATCAAATAATGATACGTTGTCAATTTACATAACGCACTCCGAGTCGTGAATGATAATTATCGCGTTCGTTGTAGCAAGGAGGAAACACGAATCAACGTGCATTTCCGAGGCTATGCCCGATCCGGTCGATGTTTCACATTTATTTCCGCGTTCGGCGAAATGATTATTATATAGAGAGATATTACCGCATCACGGTATTTCATTTGTTAGTAAAGTTCATATCAGGGAAAGTTATGTGTGTGTCCATTACGATATGCTTCTCTTTTCTGCTTTCGTAATTTCTTTGAAAATTGCCAATCGCGTCGAACGGCGATTTGTCGAAAATTATCGGAGTTGCACAAGGATCGTCAACGTAATCGCGAATTTCTTCCCTTGCATTCGCGCGCGCGGTTACGCGCATAAGATTTCCCAAGCTTGGCGGCGAAGTTGCGCAACATATAATTTTTTTTCGTGATATGTGATATGTACACCTATAAAAAAATTCATATCATGATTTTTCTCGTGATAACAAGGAATTTGACGTGTATTTTATTTGCGCAGGTTCAGAGGCTCGCCGAGTACGAGAGATACTTGGGACAGGAAGCGAGGAACTTGATAGACAGCGAGTGCATTGACAGCGGATCGGTCCTCCACCGTGGACAGTTAGAGGGTGACCTTCATCGCATCCAAGAGCTGTTCCCCGGCGACAACTTGCGGCTGCACGAGAGAGACGTTGTCACCACGGTATGACAAGTGTCATTGATATAAAATATTTGTTTGCTATCCCTAATTCCCGAAGAGAGATGATCAGAACTTCAGTTAGCAATCGCAACCTTAGTAAAATTGCCTATGCAAAGCATCCTACTCTCCTTCGTGGAGGATGTACGGACAGTGTAGTGACAAACAACGGTGCTGACAAACGGTATTGCGGACAATGCGCCTTGCAATGCAGTTTTTCTCACGGTCGTTTAGACGCATCTCGTTTTTCTGCGTCCGCGGAAAATGCTCGCGTGTCGCTGGCGTGGCGGTTAGAGCCGCGTATATGCACTTCCTTCCCACGTTCATTCGCGTATCTATACTGGCACAAGCGTATGTATCCGATAATATTCTCCCAGCCATATTTTCACCCGCAACTCGCCCGCTGGCTGCTGCGAACGGTGAAATTGAACGGCGTGCCGTTCGTTCAATAGAGCGCTCACTTTCTGTATCCGCACAAAAAAATATATGGAAACGGACTAGAAACTGTGTCACTGTAATAAAGACTGGCAATAATGACAATGGAATGATATTTATATTATTTTCGTGGAAAGCGCGTTCTATTTTTTTTATATAATGACAGAAACGGCGAAAGTTAGTATTAAAGTAGTGGTAAAAAGATCCTTGTAAAAAAAGAACCTCACTTTATACCTTTAGTTACGCTGAGAAAAAAAGTTGTTAACTTAACTAAATTTTTCAACTCGAAATTTTTTCAATTCAAATATTTATGTATTTGACTTAAATACATAAAATACTTGAACTTCAGTTTAAGCATTTATATATTTAACTTTACTACAAATATATTTATCATAAATACTTGAACTGAACAAATTCAATCAAGTTGAAAAATTTAGTCAAGTTAACAACTTTTTTTTCTCAGTATAATAACTGATTGAATTGTGAATCACAATTTTCCTTGATATCTCAATGTATATTTTTTCTAGATTATCTTTTTTTTCTTGAAATGTTGCAGAATACAAAAACTACAGGTTAATAATCATAGTAGAAATAACAACCGCTCACAATTGGTCGTCTGTCTATATTTAAAAGAAAACATTCGCAGAGCCGCTTTGAAGCATTCTTATATGCCATAAAACATCGGCGTCTATCGGTATCGCTCGAAACTCTCACTGTTTAAGTCCTCGGGCGATGCACTCTCCAATGCTATAAATGATAGCGGATAATCCATCTGACGCGTTGAATTTATCAGTGCCTGGTCCGGACTCTTGCGTTGTAACAACGCGATTACAGTGAGACGATGGGTTGGTTACCGCCTGACTCTCACTGGGATTATCAGAAGTAATTTCGTAACTGAAAAGAGCAGCGAGCGAAGAATAGAGGATGTTGAGACATGTTAGAAAATCTAATAGGCTTGCGTATGTTAATCCGCCCGCACGATTCGTCGCGAGAGCACTCGCTTTGTAGCACGCCCTAGAGAATCGTCGCTTACCGACCAAATTTGGCAGTGACATTTTTCGGGCGTAGCTGTTAATGCTCTGCACGTGTGTAGCACGTTAACGCAGCGATAAAATTAGCATGCCTAAACCCTGCAAAATTCTCCGGTCGAGTCATTACAAGAAGAGTTTCAAGTACATATGTAGAGATAGTCATTCGTATTTAGAACTTGTTACTTAAAGTTCAACACAAGAATCTCTCATCTTTCTTCTATGAAAAGAGATATTAAATGTCAATGGATTGTATCAAATTTTAAAAATTAAAATCTTTTTTGAGAATAGTTGTCACTATTATTGGCCATACGCTAGATTTTAATTCAAAATTCAATTGTTTTCAGAAAACGAAGAATATGTTACGTAAAAGAAATGGCAGTACTCCAGTCAGGCTGACGAGAGGACTTTCTCAGAAAGCTCTGGATACTACGGATAGTTCCCCGTCTCCAACGAAATCGCCGACTAGAACTTTCCTTCTAGAAACACCAGTCCAGTTTACCACGGTATGAAAAGCCTTGAGAAGTTATAAAGATTAAAATGTGTTTGCGCATTCGCCTATTTTGATGAAGATTTAGAGTTTGCTTAATGTCAAGAGTCAAGACTCTCGAGTCTTAAAACCCGTTGCGGATTTCAGGGTATGCAATCCCAGGAGAGGCACCTCTTCCTCTTCACCGATTTGCTGCTCATCGCGAAAGCTCGTAGCAGCGGGAACTTTAAGTTGAAGCAAATCGTGAAAATGAGTGAACTCTGGCTCACAGCCGGTCACATAGAAGACGTGGCGGAAACCAGCAAGTCCGCGGAAACTAGCTTTGTCATTGGCTGGCCCACCACGAATGTCGTAGCGACTTTCATGTAAGTAGGCTGTTTTTTCAAAACCGCATCTAAAAAACTATGCAAATGGAAAATATCAATAACAGAGTAGAGAACTTACAATCGTTATCGTTGTCACGGTTGAATTCATCTTTGCAGGACCGCGGCAGCGCGAGATCTCTGGTGGGGACGTTTGAACGATCTCGTGCGAGAGGAGAGCATGAAGGAGCCACCGGAGACGAACATTCAAGTCGTGTACCACGACAACGACACACACACCGACTACGTAAGTGCGCTCGCCTTTTCACGCGAGAATGGATACGTTTGCGGTCACGCCACTTCTCGCGATCCATTCTTCGCGCATACTCGAATCCGCGAGCCTCGATCATTTGACCTTCCTGATAGTATTTTTCTTTATGATAGAGGCGTCTTTTATATCGCGAACGTCGGAGTCGAGTTAGAATCGTCACCGCGTATTGTGCCGGTATTCACCTTCAGTCACCGTTCATAATTCATCGATATTGTATGAAGGTATAAGCCGCTTGGATCGCGAATAAATTTCCGTTAGATAAACGCTGTCTATCGTCGGTAAATAAACTTTGGCGAACCGCGCGTCGTATTATTCATTCCTTTGTAATCCGGCGAGAGAAGAATACATACGTGCTATTTCGCACCTTGCAGTTCAAGACGATCAAGGCCCGCTCCGATATGACGGCGCATGATTGCGTGAAGGAGGCAATGCCACTGTGGGGTCTTCAAGGACCTTTCCAGCTTTGGGCCCGAACGTTCCCGGAAGAGCCGCCCTATCCATTGATAGGGCACGAACGACCATTCGCCGTGAAAATGTCGCGTCTACGACACATGCTTTCGGCAGATGAGGGTTTCGATCTGGTACACATCAACAACAGTGGTGTCGACCTGTGTCCCTTCATCCTCAGGCCCGTGATGAAGACACCCGCGAAGAAGAACAATCGATCCAAGATAACCGGTCTGTTGCGTCGCTCGCTGTCGTTGAATACGAATCTATTCGGTGTGCCTCTGTCGCGGCTGGACGAGAATGGACTGCCTAAACCTGTTCTCGTGATGCTGCAACAATTGTTTGCGAAAGGCCCGTTCATGCAAGGAATATTCCGCAAGTCTGCGAATGTTCGAATCGTTCGAGAGTTGCGAGAACAGATCGAGTCTACAGGAGATCCTAGTTGCTTGGAGGATGCGCCGATTATAGCGGTGGCGGCTTTGCTGAAAGACTTTTTAAGGTCTTTACCGGATCCCCTCTTGACCTTTCATCTATTTCCTCTTTGGATGGAAAGCTTAAACACGCCGAATCCTGTCCAAACCATTAAAAGGTTTATAATTTATTTTAATTAAAATATGATGTTTATTAACTTATTTTTATGAATACAAAATTTTTATGTTTATCATATTTATTATTATTGTTTGTAAAATATTTTTTAAAAAGAAAATAAGACTGATTAGAAAAAATTTCCAGCATTTTAGATAGATTGCCGAGAGCGAATTTCACATTACTCTCGCATTTAATTTGCGTGTTGCACCATGTGGCGAGACGATCAAAACGTAATCTCATGTGCGCCAGCAATCTTGGGGTTTGCTGTGGTCCGAGTTTACTTTGGTCCTCGAATCCGTCGGTGAATCAGAGTAGAGCGATCCCGACAATCACGGAAATGTTAATCCGTAATTGCGAGGATTTGTTTGGTACCAATGTCACGCAGCTTCTCGGAGAAGACACTCGCAGCGACAGTGGAGCCGAGGAGAGCACCGACAGTCTTCATTGTAAGTTATTATAATAATAATATGTTAAACTATTGTTAATTATATCAAAAGATGTTAATGAACATTAAAACATAGAAAATATTACAATATACTAAATAGCTAATTAAATTATTTTTTATAAAAAATATTGATTGAAATATTTTAATAATTATGTTGTTATCTATCATTAACAAATTCCTTCCTGCTGCAGCAGGTGGAATATCACTGGATAGTCTGGACCTGACGGAGGCACCACGTAGAGACCCCATGTCCTTGTCAAGAGACTCAGGCTTGACCTTATCAGATTGTCAATTGTTCATCCCGGAATCGCCCGTAGGCTCGGAAGATTCTGCCCCGAATGCTCCAACGTCTGCCAATTACGATAAAACTTTTGTGAAGGAGGAGAAGTCTAATGGTAAAACCTACATGCCAGTTTATAGATGCGGTTGGGAGGAGAGACTGAATGGTTATGCATCCGGCACTCATAACCATACAAACAACGGGGAGCACAACTTCAGAGAGGAAAAAGCTAACGGATGTTACCCCAATCCGTCTCAATCGTCCAATTTCCAACGGCAAGATTGGCTACGAGCACAGCTTAAAAGAACACCCAGAACGAACAAATTGGACGAACACGAGCACAGAAAGGAGAGATTCGGCGATAAAGATACATTTGATAGGGAGTACCTTAGACAAGACACAATGAAAGAAAATGTAGAAAACTGCAAAGCTTATCGCAGCAGACAATTGAATGTAAGCTACGATATATTATCAGAAGATTACAATAGCAAGAACTTGCAGCAGGACATACGAAGTGCTGAACGGGTGTCGATTCACGATTCAGAGCAGGATCTAACGAGTGGTGGCGATACACCTCGCTCCGGCAGCGATTGCTATGAATTCAAAAAGGTTAAGTCCTCCGAAGTCCAGTACGTAAGTTTGGAGTCTCCGATGTCGGAGAAAGAACGCCGTCGTCAAGCCCGCGACTGTGAATTGTACGATGACTTTGTTAGGGTAAAGGCGGCGATATACATGGAAGCGCTGAAATACTGCAAAAATAAGGATTCGAATGGCGAGTCCGACAGTAAAATTACATATTGCGAGGACAGGAGTCGATCGACTGAGGTCTACGGAACTACGGATGTGAACAATTCTTATAAGAGCGTAGTCGATCTCAGCGAGGATGAGCAAGAAGAAAGAACCACATCATGGCCGGATACACCGCCTCCATTGCCGCCAAGACTTAGACATCTGCCACCGGTGCACATGAACCTCGAGGACAGGCATAAAGTGGCGGGTAGATCTAGATCTTTACCGCCGCCACCGCCTTATCGACCTCCACCGCAACCTCGCGCTCCCATTACCACGAGGCATCTAGGATTCGGTAGATCTGTCGTCGACGATGAGAGCTACGTCTGAGAACAAATGGTAGATTCATCCTGGCTATTAATCATTGAATATATCCCTTTGCCTCCCATTATCCCGGCGTGTATAATGTCCAAGTCGTAGATTCGCTACGACAATTGAACCTAGTCCAAACCGAAACATGCATTGTATCGGGATAAAGAGATAACGGCGTTTAATCGCACCGTCGCGATTTTTTGTCAAGAACGACGAGTACTTATCGTTCTTCTTTGATCAAACTTAGAAATAGCGAGATAAACGCGAAACAAAGTGAGACGGCGAAGTATAAAATTCGTTGTTTATTCGTGACCGCTGACAATAGACCTTGGCCCGTATTCTTGTTATGTTTTCGGCACTAAATATGCTTATTCGCGATATCTATCTTCTTGACTTGAATTTTTCGCATAAGCCGACGAAACTCTGTATTCAGAGTTAAATACTGCGCAAAATCGAGGATCCGGGCCTGCGACTGTCATTCAGTGATTCAGGGTGCTTCCACGAGCGTTAATTCATATTATTTTAGTAGGCTTAGTATTCGTATGTAGGTAGTTAACTAAGTATAAACTAAACAAACGGACAATACTAGCCCCAAGACGATACTACGAGTAACTTTTTTCTTACACAAATAACGTTTGTAAAATATTAATGAGAGATGAATTCTGTATTAGTGTTGAAGTTTTAAGTGAAAATACGAAAATCTATTGCTGTTTGTTAGCAATGCAATGAAAAGCACAATAATGCGCTCGATGATATGTAACGATGATATGTTTTACGGTACCTTAACCAACTGAAAATCTTTTACTCTTGTTTTTTTTTTTTTAACGGATGCGTTTGAATATTTTTCTATCGATGCAACAGTGCATTTAAATATTTTAACGAGAAGCCAAAATCAGTTGTGAGAAAAAATACAATGATAAAATTTCGCAGAACAAAGCTAGTTATAAATTTTTAAAGAACATTGCAAAATATTTCGTTTTGCGCACTCATAACTAATACCAGTTCAAAGTTGACTTTAATATAAGAAACTTTTTTTTAATAGTTCTGTTGACGCGTTGGTAATTATATTTTAACAAAATTTGATTGACAGAATTATTATCTCTTAAATATTTTCTTTGCCGCGCGTATTTTTCAAATTTTTTGCGCTTGTATCGAACGAAAATGAATCTTTCCCGTAACCAACAAAAATAAACTCAGTTTCTCTGACAGTTGTAATGTGATTTGCAAACATGAGATACTGTGTGCGTGGATACAATCATGATTATGTTCTAACGACTATAGGATGCAAGAAGCATTGGGGTGTTCGTGTACTATGCGACCAACTTTTTGCTGTTCTTTGTATATATTAAACTGTAAACTGTCATCTCTTTTATATCGTTGAACTTATGGTACAATGTGTAACACCCATAAAATATGTATACTTATCTAAATTATATATATGTTATGCTATAAAAAGCAAATATATATATTTCGTATTTTATATACCTGAGGATTTTCTTCGATACAATATTCCCATTCATTTTGTGACAAGACCACACATATGTATAATTACATGTACAAATCAATTATACTGCAAAAATATTTTCTTTATTAATATTAAATATTTCAGATAAAATATTCATTAAGAGAAATAATGATTTATTTTTAATTAGAGAAAAGAGAAAGGGCAGAAATTTTACATTAAAAAAATCTTACAACAAATTTTTGATTTATTTATATTGAGAATTTAATATGAAACCTAAAAAATATGATGATTTGGTGATTTTGCTAATTTTTATGATATAAAATATTTACAAATTAAAATATATAAAATTTATATGATTATTAAAAAGAAATTTTACATACTGACAGTGAAAGATCTTTTCTAGGAGTATTAGTATGTGCAAAAGGCAAAACGCCAAATAAGATTACACTCACGCAACCGAGCCGAGATAGAAGGCTCATGATTTTATAAACAAATTACAAATATTCGCGGGACTCATTAAATTTCAATAAAATACGCGAAGAAACTAAAATGCCATGTCAAACGTATTCTCGCACTTTAACCTAACCAACTTTACCGAATCGCGCGAGAGTATCGCTGTTGTAATCGTACATTTAATAAATAACGATTAATTTTGCGATATATCGTAAAATGTATCGGAGTTTAATATTACTCTGAAAAGCCAGTACACTATGATCCGAACGACGTGGTTTACCAGTGGTTTACCAGTGGTTTACAACACGTTTGTCGACGGAAAACAGAGAATCGAGGTTAGATCCTCGGAAAGCATGTCACCCGACTGTTGGCACACCTGGCCGAAGGGAGCGCCGAGCGCGCATACACGAAGCCAACTTCAAATCATTTCTAAGCGTTTTCGCGCCATTTCGCGCGACCGATTCATTGTCTCATCGCACTATACCGACGATAATTTATGCAAACGCAATGAGGACGAGGCGCGAATATCGAATTGTAGGGACGAATACAAATACAAATTGACTCACCGTTTGCCGCTGCCGCCGCTGGTCGCTCCGTCCAGCTCCGTCTCGGCCGCAGCTCTCGAACGTTCAATATCCAAGATCCTCCTCACAACGATCCTCCTTTTGATTCGCACTTGGCACGAACGCGCGACACTTCACTTTCGGTACTACCGATACTCGCTCGCGTCAAAAACTCGTACGGGACGACGAAGATACGAGTTGAAATTCGACGCGACGCGTCGCGACTTTGCGCCATCCCGACCAACCATTGCCGTGTGAGCGACACGAAGAATCCAAGATCCTACGCACAACGATTTGTCTTGATTCACACTTAGCACGAACGCGCGACACTTCACTTTCGGTATTTCCGACATTCGTTCGCGTCAAAAACTCGTACGGGACGACGAAGATGCGAGTTGAAATGCGCTGCGACGCATCGCGACGATCGCGACTTCTCGCCCAACTCAGAGCCCAACCGACCGACCATTGTCGTTTGAGCGACGTGAAGCCAATATGGCTGCCGCGCAGGCGCGCGATGGCTACCAGGTGGCGCTACTCGTCATTGGTGTCTGCTCTTTCTTCCTTGAATGTTTTGAAACGAAAATATTAATAATATGCCGCAAATATTCAACAAATTGATTAATTCAATGTATTATTTTACACGTCATAAATTCGTACCAGCTTCTTTGATTATTAGAAATATGGGTAATTATCACGTTTTGTTCAAAAGCCTTTTTCTTATTCAAATTAGATTCTTGACGTTTTTTATCATTGCATATTTTTTTAATGAATATGATATTTAATTGAGTATAATTGTTACTTGCATAAAATAATTTGACACTTGTAGCTACCGTGAAACGATTTTATAAAAGGACGAACATACTTTCGAGCGGTGACAAATTTGAGGTTACTCTAGACCAGAGAAAGTTGAAGACTCCGCAAGGTAGGGTATTCGAAGTGAACAGTAAACCTCTGGCTTTAGCAGTGGCCGCAGAATGGGATACACAGAAGGACACAATTGATAGAGGAAGCATGCACCTGGTACGATCAGTATAATTATATACGAGTAATTGTTTAATTACTTTACATACAACTTTACATTATCATTTCATATTTAGTATCTTAACATAGTTATAATAATGTAATTATTTTGAATGAAGTTACAAATACTTGGCATTACTAATTCAGTGACTTGGCATTATCAGTTCATATGATACTCTGGGTGCTTTACAGCTACGTACACAGATGACATTGTGTAACATAATGAATCATTTTATCCTTGTTGTTTGTCAATATTAAGCACCCTATGTATATGTAAATGTATGCCAACATTTTTCTGGTTTTTTGTTGTAGACATCCTTGTGCAATACTGTATTGGACAATCCACACAATCACACCAAGATAGATCTAGTCAATCACATGGTGAATTGCTTAGAAATGGATACAATTTTGTTTTATTCGAGTGTAAGAAAGTATTTATACAATTTTCTGGAGTTTTCTATATCATTTTTGTGAAGAGAAAATATAGCATATTATATTTAATGCGACGAGATCTCGATTATAACAATTTTTGTAATTTTAGGAAGTGGATGAACTGTATCGATTACAAGTTGAAAAATGGGAACCTATAGTTCGATGGTTTTGCGAACATTATGATGTAGATATAGCAAGAACTCAGAGTATAGAGATGCCTACAGTACCTATCGAGACCAAAGCTGCATTAACGAGGCACTTATTGTCACATAATTTCAATAGTATTTATGGTAATAATGCAATTTTGTATGTAAGCATTTTGCATTTATATATTAATTGTGTTATCTGTATGTAGGTCTTGTATATTCAGTGGATGGATTGAAATCTGTTATTCTAACTCTTGCCACAGTTGCAAGAATAATTAATATCCCGGAAGCTGTAAATCTTTCACGCCTAGAAGAAGAATATCAGGTATATATTATCTTCTTGGTTTGATTTATGAAAAATGTCCAAATCCACTCTTCTCTGCATTATCTGTATTATTACATATGTTCATAATATGTTTTTATTATATAATATATATTATCCTTTCTATATTTCTCTATGTGTAGATCTCTCACTGGGGCAATGTGGACTGGTATCACGAGTATAGCAAACAAGATTTGCAGGCTCGTCTATCAGCGGCGATGTTATTCGTATATTTGAACTCTCATTCTGCCACTTCCCGGCCCAAAAATGACGCTCCTAATGTAAGCTAATCTTATTTAGATAAATTATTAATCACTACGTCAATAGATATAAAATTTGTATAAAATAAAAGAACAACGTGTTCACTGTAACATAACATTATAACATTGATGCTGACCGATGACTCCCTTCGCGCTAATTAATAAGAACTGCGAGAAATCCTCTATGCGCATCAGAAGATCGCTCCAGGGATTAATTAAATAGGAATGGAACAATCAGGCCCGACCCATTCCTTTGTACAAATACAACTGAAAAGTCGATGAACAATTCACATAGAATATATAGATACATTCCCTAGGTAAATTATGTAAAAGGAAAAAATATGATTTCTTATATATATTATATTACCTGTACGATGCTCCGTGATGTAAACATACCGCACCGTTCTTGCACGAGTGGCGAATGCACTCATTGCGATTGCATTCGCCTACACCACGACCTGTGGCAGGACTAGAGCCGGTCAGCGGAAGAATTGTCGTGTCTGTACGCAATTCTACGTCGAATATACATCCGGAAAAGCCGGTATGGAGAGGTAGGTCGTGGGGCAACGTTTCGAAGTTTTTAGACTTGTAACCACCTATAAGAAAAATTTCCTTTTTATTTTTATTTATTCATTTGCATTTACGCGTTTAATATTTCTCATCTTATTTCAATTTCTATTCATCTGAGATTGTGTTTAATGCTCAGTTTAATGTCAACGTCAGATGTAAGTGATAAACATTGAATAGCCACATTTAGCATAAAATGTATGATTTGAATGCTGACATTATGCCAAATGTCAAGGCTTCTTCTCTGCAACAACGTACCGATATAGAGAATAGGCGATACATCGAGTTGAGTCATAGATCCTACTGCTTGACCAGTTACGTTTTTGAGACCCTCTACAGCGAGCCACGCTTCCTTGCCTCTTCTTCCGATCCGAACTGTATATGTTTTACTTTTACCAGCTGATCCAGCCACGCTCAGAGAGGTCAACGAATCACTAGTGAAGATTCTTCGCACTCCTATTGAAAGATTATTACGTTTAAATATAATTTCTTTTTATAATTTAAATTATATATTCTTCTATAAGAAAAAGATTCTTTATACGATGTAATATAAATGACTAATTGGACTGCAAATCCTAAAAACAGCTATCGTATAAATAATTATTTCTTAGATATCTCATCCTGAATATCTATTTATAAATCTGTTATTTAAGATATGACTGAAAAGAATATGGAGAGTTTCGAATACGGAAGATCTTAATTTATATTCGTTTATCAGTTACCAGAGCCCAAATCCCACGTAAGCATAATGTAGCCGCGCACGAATGTTATTGAAAGATGATCCGAGACATCACGGCGCGAGCTTCTCTGACCGAGGTACGCTATCAGAGAGATTTGATCAAACGTGCGCGGGATGAGTCGCAGCTTCAGCTCCATTGTGTCCTTTATCGAAGTAGACATGCCGTAAGCAATGTATGACGCGAAACCAGGGACGAGGACCGAGAATGCCGGCCGCACTAGGATGGCATCTGAGGACGAGTAGCTTCGTAAGAACTTGCTTTGCGGTCTCATTGCATCGCTATCACATCTATAGAATGTCCATTGAACATTTCGTTATTACGATTTACCTTCTTCGCAGAAAAGCCCACGACTACCGAGCGGACAAACGCAGATGAAACCAGTTCCCGGAGAGCTTACGCACGTCGCACCCATCGAGCAGGGATTGTCGTTGCATGCCGAATGTTCACACAAAGGTCCAGTATACCTGTAAACAGTCTTTGCTACTGAGCATTGGTTTTAAACACTATTGCTTCTACGTTAAGATTAATTAATGTTAATCAAAGTTCTTTAACTTTGAGAAGGTAAATATGAATATTTAATATTAGAATCATCCATTTCTGATCTATGATTTTGCTTTTGCTTATATTTTTACTACAATCCTTTTTATTAGACGTATATAAGGATGTGTTGAAGAAGCAAAAAGTTCTAAGAAATTTAATTGTCAGCTAATCAAGAGGCGCGGTCGCGACACGCGCCAAGTCTACGCTTTAGCGAGTCGCAGATCGAACCTCTTTTACCCGAGTCAACGATAAATATTTACCCCGCTATACATTTGCAACGAATTCTTCCCTCGCTTTCTTCACATGCGCCAAAATTCTGACACGGATTCGATAAACACAAAAATGATGTGCATTCTTCGATCTGAAACGTTTCTAAGGAATCGTGAATAAAATGTCGCGTAATGCCGTTCACCTGCAATGCAATTTAAAAATAATTCTGAACCATCCTACATAAAAACAGACGAAGCTTTATTAGATGTATTAGAAGCAAATTTTAGATATATTACAAAAAGGTTGAATTTAACTCTGAATAATTCTTTACTAAAATGTACCTTTAGGGAATCCATGCAACCGATGAATCCCATAGCTACATGAGGGAAATAATGTGAGAACGTTAGTGGAATGCCTCCTATGTATAAATTAGCGTATTTTGGGACCATTCCTCGTTGTGGCAGTATTTGTTCGCCGGTCACGGCCATAGTGCCGTTGACTAGCAATTTGGCGAAACACTTCTCGTTTTCATCATTGGCAACATATTGAAAGCTGTAGCGGCAAAAGAGAAATGTTTCTTTTCTGTTAATATTTTCATAAAAAATAAAATCAGAAAGATCCCTAACAAGCACACTTCATCCATGGAACGTCCAATGGACGTCCCTGAGAGAGATCTGTGCTGTTTGGGATAATGATTCTTTCATATCTGCTAGTTCAAATAATGAAAATTTAAAATAAAATGCGGATTGATAGAATAATAACGCGAATAGCGTACCTCATATCGATGCTCACTTCATATCCGTTATCGATAATAGCATCAATTTCACCGAGTAACATAGTTTCTAAGCCGCAAGAAAATTGAAACTTCAACGATCCAAGTTCCAAGTACACTAAAGAATATCTCTCGTTATCGAAGTAGACGTGCAATATAATTCCGTTTTTAAATGCCGTTCTAAGTTTAACGTAAATTCGGAGCGTCGCACTTTTATTATCAGTGATTATTACTTCGACGTGTTGTCTGACGAAAGATTTGCCATTAAAGGCCGCTTGCGTGATAGTCGAATCTGTCTTGCAACCGTCGGCATACTGAATAAAAATATGTAATACGGATATACTCAGTTACGAAATTTTCTATAAGTTATTAAGATGTCTGTATAAATTATTTTTCTATTTTTATTTTATTTTTCTATTTCTATTTTTAAACCACTTACTTCAGTAACATTTCGCGGAGTTAATGCGGTAGTACTCGTGGAACACTGATTTCCGCGACAAGCGCCGATTTCTGTAGTATTTACTTCAACACCAGTCACAGTAGTTTGGCTTAAGGATACGCTAGTAGATATCAACGAGGAAGGTACCGTGGAAGTGTCAAATCTCATAGTCGAAGATAAGACCGATGGCAGTGTCGATGAAGTCGTTAAAGGAAGAACGGTTCTTGGCACATCCATAATCGTAGATCCAAGATCGAACGTTCTGTTTTGTATAGAATCCGTCGTGTATCGAAATGTCGTGTCAATAGAAAGTGTCACAGCATCGGTAGCATGATCCATAACAGTACTAGTCCTATCATCCTTTTGACCTCTGTCCGTTGTAGGTCGATAACTATATAAGAAACGGAATGTAATATTATAAAATTAACATAAAAATCGTGTGTATACATATTATAAAAAATTATTGATTTTTTTAAGAAAACATGTGTATAACAGTGTTATGGGATGAAGTATTGAGGATAAATTGATAATTAACATCATTTATCAAATATACCGATTTCAATGTCCTTAATAAGAATTAATAGAATACTCCATTTACCTAGAACTTGTTGTATACTCCGTTACATCTTCGTCCACTCTACTAGAAATCGGCGGATGTGTCTTTGTCTGATCATAGTCACCAGATTCTTTAGTAACTTCACCGTCGTGGATCGATCTCCCGGTTGCCAAGTAAACTTCAGTACCTTCTGTTTCAGTCTTATGGAAGTAACTTTCAGTAAGAACGGACGTCGACATCGTTACGGGTACCGACGTAACGAGATCATCTCGAATCGAACTTGTTGATGGAACTTCAGTAAGAAAAACACCGCTATCACTGCTACTACTAAAACCCTCGCCTTCGTATCTCGACGTCGTAGTCTTCTCCATAGTCGTATGACTACTCTTCGTGTAAGGAGAACTACTTGTTCTCGGGGATGTCGAGTAAGTGGCAAAGCTGATAGTCGATGTGGATGATAAAGATACAGTTGTGTCTACTAACAAAGTTGACTCTTTAGGCGAAACTAAACTGGCAGTTGTAGTTCTAACTAGACTCGTTTCTCGTTCAGATGTATCTTCCATTTCTAGAGCGGTCGTCGAGGGAAAACTATACTCGCACATGGAACCACCATAATTCGATGGACATGAACAAGTGAAGCTATTGATACCATCGATACAGGTACCTCCGTTGTCGCATTGCGCGAATTTCGATTCGCAGTCATCGTATTTTAACTCGCAAAGGGCACCGTGATAATCAGGCACACAGTAACAAACTTGACGGTCGTCTTCCAGCAGACACACTGCTCCGTTTTGGCAAGGATTTTCCTTGCAAGGCACGATTGCCTTGTCGCAATCTTTGCCAGTAAAACCTTTGATAGAAACAACGCAAGAATTGTTCATTTTAATTAACATGAAAGTTAGGAAAGTAAGAAGACATATGCTGTTTTTTAAAGATATGTTAATTTTAACAAGATAGTGATAGTGAAATCTTCGATTATAGCCTGAATTTTAATTATACTTTTATTATAAATCTCTTGCTATTTCTAGATAAAAAAAACTCTACGACTCATAGACAAGAATAATCCGTTTACCGAATAAACAAGCGCAAGTATAGGAAGATGGAATATTGATGCAGAGACCACCGTTTCGACATGGCGATTCCAAACATTCATCGACATCCATCTCGCAGAGGACACCAGTCCATCCTTTTCGAATTGTATATGAAAAGAAGAAAGTGCCATATCGCGATAAAAAATGTGAAGAAACAAAATATTCTTTACGCACGTAAGTAATCTTACGAATAATTTTCTACCTTCGCGACAACGACAGTAGAATGAGAAGCCAGGTCCTTCGATGCATTCGCCGGAATTTTTGCACATTGTCTCGTTGCAAACCGAGGCGTCAATTTCGCAATATTCTCCTGAAAATAGAATATCAAAATAAAATAGAAAATTTTTTTATACATTTGTCATCACGTTGTACCTGAATATCCATCGAGGCATTGGCAGGTAATGCCGTCATAATCGACGCAGGTACCATTATTGAGGCACGGATGATTCGAACACTCGCTATATCTTTGCTCACAATTCACACCTATTTGCCATTTAAAATGGTATTATTTATTTTTATCAATTTTTTTGTATTAATTTATCACGAACGATATGATGAAAAATGAATTACCTATGAAACCGTCGGGGCAAGTACAATTATATGCGGCAACGCCGTCGTTGCATGTGCCACCATTAAGACAAGGATCTGACCAACATTCGTCCCAATTAATTTCGCAATTAATCCCCGTGTAACCATCGATGCAGTAACAAGAATAAGTGCTATGTCGTCCATGAAAAATCATAAAATGTAAATAACTAGATTTCTTATTTATAATTTCAATTATTTTAACTTGCACATATCTTTAAATTAATAATATTAACAAGAATAATTAATATTAAATCTTTATATATAGATCCAGAGGTGTTTTTGTTCTAATATTTATTAGATAAAAATATTCTAATTTTTAAGAAAGTCAAAACTATTGTGCACAATATTTCTTTTAGACGATAATAATTATCTATTGATCTCAATAAGTTATAATCACACATTAATTTTGTCTTCCAAGATTCCAAAAATAAAAAAAATCACTATATTTATCTTATTCTTTATATATGGGCTATATCTAATATCTTATATCCAACAAAATTACGCCTGATTCTCAGACTATGCATGCTTTTAGCAAGCGTAAAACTACATATGTACCTGTTTTCGTTGTCCAAACAGATCCCATACATGCAAGGATCCTCGCTACAATCCGATCCTAATGCAAATACCGTAATCGCAGTCGATAGTACTATCAGAGTAAAAATATTTTGACACGCGGTCCTCGCAGATGATGGATAGTAACTCCACTTATAAGCCAGCCTAAGTAGCCTTACATACCTTTACAGCATGATTATAGCATGATATACACATGTCTATTTGTCGTTAATGTATAAATGTGTATGATATGTGCACGCGCATTAGAGTACACGTGTGTATACATTACGTTTTTCATATTTCGTATAAGAGGAACAAGATCTACATGATATAAATTAACGAAATATAGATCTATTTGTTTTCCATTGAATGAAAGTAATTTTAAAGATGCATCCAACGTAAGATACACTTTAGGTACCAATCATATTTAACAAACAATATATGATGTGTGTGTGTGTGTGTGTTTGTAGCTTTATCATTATATAAAAGAAACGTGCCCATATAGTTCATGTAAATTAATAAATTACATCAGTTATTAAAAGAAAGAAAAAGCTTCAACTGATTGTATGTCAATACAACAAATGTAGATATATTAAATTTTATATATTAGAATTTTTTGTTTGTATATATATAAACAAAATATTCTAATATATATATACTTGATTTTTTTTTATATAAAATTATATAATAAGATTAGAAAAATTGAACTTGATTTAATTAGTTTCTCGATATAAAGTCGATTCGATTAACACGGTTTTAAGTCTCGTCACTGTGCTAACGTTCGTCCGTGACCTTTCTCGTAGATTTTGGCATTGCGTTATCAGCTAAAACACCGCAGAGGGAAAATTAATTACACTTGACCAGTACGAGAATGCCGTACAGTTCCTGAAAGGATTAAAAAGCGGAACGGACCCGTGAGAAAAGGACGAACCATCCTTTTCCATTACCTTCCCATTTCTGTGCAACGGTGGGCAATAGAAAAAAAAAGGGAGAACACGAGTCGTCAAGGAACACGGCACTTTCAACAATCTCTGTACACAGTTACGGTATGCCGTAGGCATATATTGTTAGTGCGGTATAGGCCGTGTATATACGTTGTATCTACGTTGTTCTTGGCGATGCCGTTCACGATACCCTACCGACGACGAGGAGTCAATCGTAGTCTTAGCAACGCTCAACCATACAAATAACTATTACATGCTGTACGCTTGCGTGAAGCAATCGTATCGACATTAATTCTGACGCTATTATTATATAAATAAAATTTAATAATAGAGAGGGATGATATATTTCTTGCATTTTTTCGGCATCACAGGGTCGTAGAGGACACCTGCAATCTGCGAGCTTAAGGGGTAACTTCTCTACTTAATACTATAAATAACATCGGCAGCAATTTTGTAATTATTGATTGTCCGTTACGATAAAATAAATTTAAAATTTAGTTCTTTGCAAACTACAACGTAGTTTGCAAACTAGAGTGCACGAGACACTTTTAGTCAGGCGAGCAAGCCAGAAAACAGATCAATATTACGCGTGTACAGGGTACAAATCGATACGATTGCGACCATGAGGCAAAGCCGTGACAGTTATATGTATTGAATAAATTTTGTATCTCAGGAAAAACTTCAAAATAGATGCAATTAAATATAATTTATAATTGCAATTAAATATAATTTATAATTAACAATATCCTCTGTTTTCTATTAATTACGGATTCTCAAAAACCAATTGTTTACTCGAATATTTAAATAGCTTATTTGCAACCTGTTGACATCTCCCAAAGCGCGTAAACTGTAAACAGACAGGAAAGTTGGCTAGTTTTCGGTGTCAAATTCAAATTCTATTTTAAGCTAAGATTTATAACGAGAACACGCTATTCGTAGAACAGTGTTACTCGCGTGCCTCCAATATTCAACGTCTGTCGACATCGTGATATTAATTCCGATTCTAATTATATAATTAATTCGTAAGACAATCTATTACGAAAGCCAAAACTCTCTCTGATATTTCTAACACCAGTCTGTAGTATATCACGTCTGACAAAGGACGGGTATAAATATCCCTGTGCCACGATGACGCCTCGTTACAATCTTGCCATCAAGTTTTGTAGATGTCAATCTTTCCAGAGTTTGTCAGATCTGAAAATTTTGTGGTCAGTTAAAAAAAATTCTAGGATAGATCCATCTGAATATCTTTCTGTATTTGCAACTATTAGAGAAATTAGTCTCACCACAAGTTATATAATTTTGAAGGAGAGCCTCTGCTAACAAAGAATGTTAGATTCACTGTAAACCTATTTGCTATTTGTATCAACAAAACAAGATTTTTCCTAGCTTAGTTACACGAAACTGGCTCAGTGCCGTGAACTAATACGTTTCTTCGTCCATATAAAAGAGGAAGATAAACGCCGAGGTGAAAGATCGAGAGGAGAACGTATAGCGCATATACGCAAAGCGTGTCTGTGGTCCAGATGGAACCACGCGAGACAGAAGAGTTGCTAAAGTCTCATCTGCGAGAGAATAATCTTTTGCAAGATGGACCCAGGTCATGGATCGTCGATCATTCTCCTCTCGGAGGTCGCGGCATATTTGCTACGCGAGACATTCAAGCCGGCGAGCTGATCTTCACGGATGTCCCGCTGTTAATAGGACCGCGATGCTACAACAAGTATCTGCCGATGTGCGTTGTTTGTTACAAGAACGATTGCCCTCTGTTCCCCTGCGATTACAGTTGCGGTTTGCCGATCTGTTCTGCGGAATGTGAGAATTCGACGATGCATGTTCAAGGGGAATGCCAATTCCTGAGAGGATGGGCTCCAACCTGTGGTTCTACTTGGTCCAAAGACCTATTACTCGCGGTGGTGATGATACGTGGTCTTACATTGTCGGAGAAGCAGCGTACACTATTGTACGCTTTTGAATGCCACGCAAATCTTACTCGCAATTACGAGGTACGTTTTCTTTTATACAAGATAAGCTCCTGATATTCGTACAGTAAATGTCTAACTTTGTAGAAGTATAGAAAACGAATAGCTCAACGAATTTTCATAAATAATAATGTTTACTTGATATTTCTTTTCTTTAGTATATCTTTATATGTTTTTAATGTCGTATATCTTAGTTATGAATATGATTGATATAGTTCTGAACAACATCAAATGAACTTGCTTATCGCGTCTTCTGATAATTTCTTCATGTCAAATTTACAAAAAATATCATATAATATATTAAATAGAACATCTTACAACATGTGTTCATCAATTTATATTGAAGATCGACTTGCTCAAAAGAAACGTGGCCAATCTTCCCAGCGAGGAGCAAATGGAACTTATGAGACGCGTCTGCGACGTCTTCAATACAAATTCGTTCGAAGTTGTTGTATCTTCACGGGACAAAGATCATACCACGAGTTTACGTGGTCTTTACCCAATGGGCGCAATGCAGAATCATTGCTGTGTACTAAATAGCAGGCATCACTTTGGCGACCAGCAACGGTTGCACGTAAGCGCCGCGCTGCCTATCGCCGCTGGCGAGGAGATCACTATGTCCTACGCCGATCTGTTATGGGACACATCGACTAGAAGGCAGTTCTTGAGAGTCACTAAGCGTTTCTCTTGCAATTGCAACAGGTGCTCCGATCCACTGGTATGTCTGCACTGCGATTACAATTTCTCGCTATGAAAATTCAATTGAGACATTCTTCCTGCTTTTGCCAGGAATTCGGTTCTCAGCTCGGCGCACTTTTCTGTGCGAAGGACGATTGTTCGGGATATTTGCTACCTCGTAAGCCTCTCAATTATGAATCATCCTGGATTTGTGACAAGTGCCAGACCAGTGTAAATCACAGACAGGTATCTAAAAGCTGAAATGTAATGCTGTTTTTACATAAAAGTAGTAAGAATAATTGCAGTAATAAAATCTTTAACGATATGTTTCCTAAGAGAATAAATGTCTTTTATGCGATTATTGATTCAGGATATTATTTATTTGCATGTTGATAAGATATATTCGCATGTTTAATAACATTTGCATAATCGTATAATCGATTAAAATCATAGATTATTCTTATAATATCAAGATTTATCTTGATTTCTTCTATGTGAGCTTTGCTGTTTTACAGATTGAATGTATTCGTTCAGGATTGAATACATTTGTATCCGACGTTATGTACAAAACTCCGCGAGAAATTCTAAGATTTACAGAAGCAATATTACCGAAATTGGTACCCGCCGTTAATTATATCATGTTGGATATCAAATATCGTATAATCTCCTACTTTGGCAGAGTCCCCGATCTTAAATGGGAAGGTAAAACATTATATTTTCTACAAATATCATGTAATATTTTATAAGCTTTTTATTACCTTTATATTGCACGATATATAAGCACACCGTCACCATAATGCCAAATGTAATTATTACTGCAGATCTCACAGATGCAGAACTTCGAATTAAAAAGGCATATTGTGACGATATACTTTCTGCTTTAGACGCCTTAGGTTCTGGAGATTCTATTAAAAAAGGTAATATGATGAAAGATGCTTCTATTCTATATGCATATTAGGATCTCTATAAAGTACTTTTTGTTCCTGTAAATAAAAACGATATAGGATAAGAATAAAATAAATTATGTACTTTTGTCTACATAAGCTGTAATAACGTCAACAATGCGAACGTAATATAATAACTAATTCATGTCAAAATAAGATATAGATTTAAAAAAAAATGTCTTGGCATATATTATAATTCTTAAAATATTATTTTATAAGTAGATTAGAAAAGTTAAAACATAATTTTTTTAATGCATTTTTAATATATTCCAGGTCTTGTTTTATACGAGTTGTATCGTACCAATCTTGAATTGTTTAAACATCAGATTTCTGATGATAACAATGAACAGACACATCCACACATAAAAGTATGAAAAATAATTCATGTCTATTATACATATTCTAATTATATTACATTTTAAATCCTCTTTTTGTTTAGAACGATGATAATGAGCAACTGTTACGAAAGGCAATGAATATATTACAAAGCGATGTCGGTGCAGCCTGTGTCCGCAAAAGCGACTAATGGAAAGAACTATTTTTCAAGTCATTTGACCGTTCATATTTATTGCTTTACTCGATATCTAGAGTACATGACAAACATATATTATGAGAATACAACAACAAAGAATGCGTCTACATTATATTTTCATAATTACTTAGTTCTGTGCTTTAATTCACATGAACTATATTGTATATAATACAAAATTTGTAATATATATATTTAATATATTTTATATATTTTTTTTAAATATGCGAAGATTTATTGATAATCAAATCTTTATCAAAGTGAAAATGTAAATGTTCAAATAAAAATTATATTTAAACAGCTATTATTAGCTACATGTCAATTATATGTATAAATTGCGATACGACATTATCTGTTATAACGTGTAATAGATTGATGAGAAAACGGGATATATTTATACAGAGAGTGAAATAGATAGCGCAATCTACGCAAGAGGGTAATACTTCGCAGCAAAATAAAATAACAGTATACAATTTTTTTTTTAATATACAAAGTTTCATTTTCTGAAAACATTTTGAAAATTGAAAAGTTAATAATATATTTATGATTCTTTGATTTTCTTCAACTATCTTATGTTTTTAAATTTGATAGCGGCTATTAATACATAATGTACATTCCATTTAATAAAATAATTTAAATTATCGTAAAATCTGCTGCTTGTATCATATTCCATATTCTGTATGTATAATATACTTTATATAGTAATATAAAGAAAACAGTGGCCATTCATAATTTTATATACAAATATTTTTTCATATTACTTGCTGTAATAAACATTTTGCTTCTTCATATAAGGCAGTACTTGGCTTCCACGTTTCCACATCGTAGTCCACATCTTCGTCGTAACACGCATTATTATTTCTACAGCGAAATTTCATTATATTAATAATTATATATTGTTAAATAACTATTGATTGCGTGATATTTATAATGCATAAAATTAAATTTTACAATTTGTTTTTAATTAGAAGAATAATTTAAAGCGACTTACCTATACAAGGTATCATCTACAGTATGCATCGCGCCATTACCCATATCCTGAAGCAACCGATTTCGCGCGAGCGCTGTATGCATTAGTGCAATATCATTTTGCAAAAATTCTTTATGATCTATAAAAGAAAGATTTAAAAAATATTTATTGCACAGAGATTTATTTTTTATTTTAACGAAACCACAATGAATTACTCACCATTCTTCTCATATTTCTTTAGCAGCTTTTTCACGAAATCTTCACCCGCATATTTCTTGGATATACCGATTCTGTAGAAGGTAGCTTTACACTGCCATCGATTCTCCGCGGAGTCTTGGTTAGACGGAGCAATTCTTCTCGCTTGAGTTTCCTTCACGAGGGATTCCCAATCGACTCCTAAGGCATCACCTAATCCTTTGCCACTTGTTTTAATGTCCTCTTCTAGCTCGCCATCAGAAATTTCTTCAAAGTCCATGGTCTCCATATTATCATCTTCCATATTCCTAATACAGTAGATTCATATGTAAAATTGAATACCTTAGAGATTTTATGTAAATAAAAACAAATAAGTTAAAGCAAGAAAATTTGAATCATTAAAGTTAATTTCACATTTTTCTCTTACAAAATTATTAACTTAATATCAAATAATTTTTTTAATAAAATTATTTTATTTTATGTGTGTGATTTATATTTTATAATGTATATATCTTACTTCAATGATACAGCATCAGCATTATCCTTAGATTTTGAACTGAAAATAGTTTCTTCAGTAGATTCTTTTGGAGATAACTGTGTCGACTCCTGTACAGTTGATTGTGCATCGCGATGTGCAGCATCCAGTGTTTTCTTATTTGCCCGTGTTTTATTAGCTTCCATATCCTGTTATAAAAAATTACATAAATACGTCTTCTCGTAACAAAATCTTTTCGTAACAAAACAAAAGAAATAAAAATGTAAAATACATACTGTGGTATCTTCTTCCATATTCAATATATCATCAGGATCATCGCTAATATCACTCAAATCGCTCTCAGTATGAAGTGTTTGCAAAGACTCGTCGGCAATGGACCGCTTTGGTTCCACCGCGACGGGTTCCTTGATTTCGGATTTATCCTTTTGCAAATTCTTCTTTTGGAAACTATCCGTGGACTTTTCTCTAGTAGTAGTTGTGCACAATCTACCTTCAGCGAGTTCCATCAACTTCTTGTTGATAGGTTCTTCTTTCATGCTGCCGTAAATAGCAGCTTGCTTAGCAGAAGGATGTATCGTCGGCTCTTCTCTCACTTCCGGCGCATTATACGACCGTCTTTTACTATAAGAATTAATCTTCATTAATATACTTTAACAGATATATTTGTTATTTTAATTATTTATTTTCATTATTTTTAATTTTATAAGACTTGTATGCTGTATATTTACTTATGTTGCGTAGATTCTCCGTGCTCTAAGTCTTTCGAGCGCTCATTCCTGTAATGTGATCGAACGTGCGCGTTCTGATTATCCCATTTTCGCGCATCGTTAGATTTCCAGTCGTTCATAGAATTGTCGTATCGAGAATTCCATTCCTCATCGTGTACCTCCGAACGAGGAAGACTGTCTCTGCCTTCCCACAAGGTCGCCGTTCTAGTGCGCCATTCTCTTTCTTCCCATTCCACTGTCTGATAACCACGGTCTCGACCATGTTCCGCATCACGATGATGTCCCTCCCAATTGTCATTAGAAACAGTTTCATCTCTAAGACAGAAGACAATACGTAAGAAAACAATAATATGAAACAGAGACGAAATTTCAGTAACAATTATAAAAAAAAAATGAGAAAGTTTGTACTTCTAAGATATGGTTTAATAATATATGATCTTTGTTTCAATTCTGGTAAAAAGTTATCTGTTAAAATACACAGTCACACACTCTTTTTTTATTGAAAGAAAAACATAGAAATGTAATTCAATATTTTCTGTACACTATAAATGTTCCTGAATCTAATATCTAAAGCGCAAAAGAATATTTTCAATTTATAATAATGTGTTAATTATTACCTAATATTGGCTGCACCACTTCTCAGTTTGTCACTAGGATAGAGAGGATGTCGATGATGATGATGATGATGACGATGATCGTCGAAAGATGCTCGTTCCGTAGTCTGGATTACATATCTCGACTCTCTGGATCTATCGTCGCGAGCAACGCGTCTCTCCTCGAAGGGACTGTCGTACCTTCTGCCCTCGATCGTCTTTCTCCTGTCCTCCTCATGAATGTGAACGTGATCCCGATACTCGACGTGTGCAGCTGACTCCTCCTGTTCGTCCCAGTGCTCCGGAAGTCTACTGTAGTTCCTACCAAAGTTCCTATCCACTTCCATGGCGCGTCGCGGACTGTTCGCGTCCCGACGATCTACTATTCGATCGATTTTGTTCGGTACGCGACTCGATTCAATTCGCGCCTGGTCCTTTCTACTGCTGTGCTCCGACGTGTGACCCCTTTCGTATCTCACGCCGAACCTTCTGTGCCGGTCCCTGTCATAGTGACCATCCACCATGTCCATCAGATGATCGCGAGATGGTAGAGCGGATGTCACGGCTACTACCGATGAGGAAGACGACGCCGGCGGCACGGGCGGTAACGTCGCTGATGACTGAACACTCGACGACGTCGCGACATGCCCGCCCTTATCGTGCAAGGGCGCACGATCTAAAGACGTCTCCCGAAAACGATCCATGCGATCTCGGGGCGAATTGACGGTCGATTTGCCGCGACTCGACGACACGTTGTCCTTTTCAACAACGCCGCTTCTCTCGTACCTTCCGTCCAGACGCGACTGCGTGGAGTTTCGTTCCCGGTCAGCGAGAGCTTTCGTTTCGGATCGTTCCCGTTCGCGTTCGCTCCTGCTGCGCTCGCGAGTGCCGCCGCCTTTCTCAAACGATATATCCTTACCTAAAGGTCGTTCCTTAATTCTGCTGTTGTAACGTGAACCCTTATCCGCCGATAGACTCAACGCCGCGGGCGAAATCACCGCGGGCACGTCCCTCTCACGTGACTTCATAGACTTCTCTCTTTCTCGGTCCCGGTCGCGATCCCGCTCACGTATCTCTCGGTCTCTTTCCCGCTCGCGATCGCGCTCCCGTTCCCGTTCGCGCTCTCTATCCCTCTCCCTGTCGCGTTCGCGCTCTCTCTCTCGATCCCGATCCCGATCGCGATCCCGCTCGCGCTGCCTCTCATTACGACAACGCTCCTGAGATTCGTCCTTGTCCTTGTCACGTTGAGGCTCTTGACGCTGATCGCGAGTCAGCCTCGAGGGGCGCTCCTCTCTCATCTCTTTCTCGCGCTGACGCTCGCGGCTCTTCTGCCGCGCCTTGTCGCCGCTATAGCTCTTCTCATCAAAGTTGTCTTTGCTCGTGTTGCTCCTGCGATAATTCTCATCCTGATTCGAAGTCACCGAAGTCTGTTTCGCTTTGCCGGAAGACGTCTGCTCGTTCTTTCTCGCGTCATCTCGTTCTTTGCTCTTATCCCTTTTATGTGAGTCGCGATCCTTCTTCTCCACGTCTCTTACGCGACTCGACGAGTTGCCTTGCTTCTCAGGATTCTTCGCCGGGGTGAGATCGCGCCTCGTCCTCGATGGCGTCCGGCTACGTTGAGTCTTCGATGACGTATTTTCCTTGACATGCTGATACTTGGATGAGCGCTCCGATGACGACGGCGGCGGCGGCGGCGGCGTACGCGAACGCACATCCTTGTCTTTGCACTTGGATCGCAATCGATCGTCTGATTTAGTCTTTTCGTCAACAGCGCGATTCTTCTCTTTCTCCTGTTGTTCCTTGATTTTATCAAATGGCTTGCACTTGACAGCGTCCTTGGACAGACATTCGTCCATGTCACGCACTTTCTTGTAATGCCTGTTGTCCTCCTTATCCACTTCCCGATTACTCTTTATCGCTTTCGGCGAATCGCTCCTGTTTCTTTCTCGGATTTTGCTGGAGGACGACGCGTGATGCGCCACAGAAACCTGCGAGCCCAACGTTGTGGCCGCCGCAGACGTAACTCCGCTCGTAGATCCCTGTTGTATAGCGGGTGACCTAGCGCGCAACGAGCTGGAATGCTTTCTGGATACAGTCGACGAGCCATACTTTTTGACTGATCTCGTGGTAAGATCCTTCTTCGTGGAACTATTTTCGAGTTTGCGTTTCTTTTTGTTGACGGCTTTATCGTTTCTTGTTCCTAGTCTCTTGAGCTTCAATCTGCAAGATCCATTCATGACAATTCGATTAGAAAACTACATAATACAACATTGATAAGCATTGAAAAAAATATAATAGATTCAATTACAAAAAGTCCTTTTTTGTTTATAACTTCGATTACAAATTTATACATTATAAAATGTAAAGAATTTTATATCCTAAACAAGTACTTACTTTCTCTTTCTTTCTTTATCCTCGCTATAGTCGGCGGAAATACTATGGTGTCTCTTGGTCTTGATCTTTTTGATTTTCTTGTGTGAATCAGACGTAGATGTAGAAGACGAATCTTCGCTGCTGGAGCTGCTGCTACTACTAGACGTGCTGGATGTGCGCGAACTAGAGGAGGAGCTCATCGCTTTTTTCTTCTGCCTTACTTTATCCTTGCCATGTACCTCTTTATCCTTCTTCATTTGTAATTCCAATTCCCGTTGTAACAGTTGCCGCCGTCTCTCCAATACCTTTTCGTCTTCGTACTCTAGATCCGTCTGATTCCACTCTTCTATATTTAAGTCCGGGCTATGGGACGCCTTTTTCACGATCTTCGATGTGAGCCGTTTGAAAGGATCCTCAATGAGCTGTGATAAGGAGATTAAAAAAAATTCTTTGGCTTAAGTTTATAGTTAGTCAATTGTCAAGTTTAACTCTTATCAATTATGTTGCAATACTGAAAAAACTATATGTGTATATATATGTATATATATAAAAAAAATTATTAAATTATTATTAAACAGAAAAAATACAATGTATTATACTTACCCCAGATGTGCCTGCGATCGCATTATCTTTCTTAGCACGCTTGGATGGACTTATCAATGTGTGTGTGTTTGCGTATCTAATTAACAAATAAGAAATTGCTTAGCTTAATATTCCATAATAAACAATATGCTCTAATAAAGAACAATTTAAATTAGATTTTACAAAGTACTAGTCTTTCGATCATATTATCAATGTAAAGTGAGTTTAGTAAGCTGATCACATCTTGTTTGAAGCAATAGATCTAAAACTCTAAAGGAGCTCATTTTATTTTCAACTTCCACCAATAATAAATCGTAATTGTACACAAAAATCGTTTACGCCACAAAAAACTGTCTCTACTACTGTTTTCATGTTACGATGCGATTTTGTTTCTTGTGTGCAAGTGTAAAATCTTTCAGTCAGCTGACAAACTATTCGATGCGTATTTCGACGAGGAGTTACGACAAATGAAATCGGCGGCTCACTTGCAACTCTTTCCGTAGGAACAACTGCCGTTGAGGGCCCAATTTCTGCAATAATCCGATGTATTCTGAGCGGCGGCGGCGGCAGTGATCGCTGGTTTGGTGCCCAACCTCTCAAACACACTCGGCCGTCGTGAAGAGTCTGTATTACATTTCGTAGGGTCAGCCGTTATCTTCCTTATGTTTGGTTTTGACATATTATCACCATAAAGCACTTATATTCTGACAATGGAAGCGCATAACTGCGAGTATGCAGGCGTTCACGTGCCGTGCGAAATCGTCATGCGACTCGGTGATGATCTCGGCGCAGAATATCTGCGAGAACAGGCATTTCGTTCCCTACGCCCGGGGGAGATCGCCGCGAACCACCGCGAATCGTGGCCGTGGCTCGTATCTCCTATCCCCTTCCCTCGACTATACTGGACTATACTTCGGAGGGAGCTTGTAGGAGCTGGGAGCTTGCAGGAGCTTGTTGGAGCTTGTGCTCGACAGAAAAATCGGAGCCGCCCGGAACCCACGATCTCGAGAACGCCTGATCTTTTTCAGCCGGAAAGAATCGATAAAACAGGACGCTACATTATCCCAATCAATAAAAATAAATTAGAATAAACAAGCTTCTCGTAATGTAAAACAGAGTTGAGTATTTACACGTAGAATATAAATAATTTACATTACGTGTATACAATGTAAACAACGTTTTAGACATAATCCATTGCATATAAACAATAATCAATAGATTATAGAAGATTTAGATTTTGTCAGAAAAAGTGAAAATTATATTCCATTTTTTTATTTTTAATATTATATATTTTTATTTTAGCATATTAAAATCAGTAATTAATAAATTGTGAGCACCGATCAGAAATAGTTAAAAAGTTAAAAATTAAATAATAAAATTAAAAAGTTAACTTTTAATTTAACTTTAAATGAAAAAAAATTTAATTTTTAACTTCAACAGTTATTTTTAAAACACTAACTTAAATTTTATTGATTTTTTCCAAAGTTAAAAATATATCTATGTAAAAGAAAAAATACATTCCCACATAAGAAATATTTCTTTGTTCTTTTATAAACTTAATTTACAAATAAATTATTAAATTTATTTCATTATTATTGTAATAGTTTTGAATAATTTAACTTTAAAAAATTACTTTCTAATTAATTTAATATAAATAATATTTTTTTAAATTTTAATTTTTTTTTTAACTTAATTTAATCAACAATCTTAACATAATTTTTAACCAAGTTACTTTTTTGTTCATATAACTTTTTAATGTAACTAAATTTTACAAGTCATTAACTGCAGTAACTTAATTTAGTTTTAAAAAATTCACTTAC
Organism: Solenopsis fugax; assembly: GCA_003595255.1. Lineage (NCBI taxonomy): Eukaryota > Metazoa > Arthropoda > Insecta > Hymenoptera > Formicidae > Solenopsis > Solenopsis fugax. The sequence goes on from QKQZ01053355.1 coordinate 70,370, forward strand.
CCAACCCTGCTATAATAATAAACTGTAAAATTGCTATATTATATTGGGATTGGCCAAATTTCAATTGGCATATAAACTTAAGACTATTGACATGTAGAAAATTTTCTATTTTTTTCTATGTATATCTCTCTTTCATTACAACTGTAACTTTATTTCAAAAAAGTCTGCTTTGGAAAGGTACTCAAAAATCTCAAAAAAATCATTTGAATTTTTCAATTAATATTTTGCCTTAGAGATGCGTTTTTGTGTTTTTAATATGCAAAAACACTCGTTACGATATTTACAGCAACATTGCTGCACTAAGAAAGATTTTGCGTGAAATATTTCTTGTTTTTTGTAAATATATTTACATTGCATATCCATTGTTTTAATTCGTCTCTATATAGTCAATTCGCTAAACTTTTCTACATTTTATCATAAAAGATCGTTATAAAAATATGAAATAATATTCATGTTTTAGTTAAACGTATACGTATTCTTCAGATTTATACACAGAGGAAAAAACATTATGTGTATACGCGCGTGACATCCATCGGTATGTTTGTGTCCATATCGGAAAATATGCGGAAATCAGATGACTTAACGCTAGAGTCACGTCGAGTCATACCAATTAAATGAGAACGACCGATCGGACGACCGATGACTAATGACCGTGGATACGAGCAGTGCCGTAGCATCTTTTGTGGAATCTCGTTTTGCACAATATAAATATATTCATGTATTTCCTTTACACATTACAAATTAAATATTTTAAATCCTTTCCTTTCCCTTGCGCATTAAATTTTATTAATTTTGCGTTAATATGTAAGCATAATCTCATGCTTTAGCAGAGACATTTGAAATGTAATATTAACATCTCTAAAATGATCATGATTATAATAAAAAAATTCGCTTGCCGTTCGCATGTGTTTTTTTTTTATTAGAATAAAAATGATAATTCAACCATCATTACAGATTCTGATCAAATTGATCGGTTTATCCTCAGGTCGTTTGCCTAACTCGATTAGCACGATTAACGCCAGGAATGCACTCGCACGCTAACTGCAATTTTACGTTTTGCATTGGACCTACGCGATAACATTTGTTTTCGCGGAGATACAGGCATCGAATGCGTGAGCGAGCGAACGAGCGAACGAACGAACGAACGAATAAACGAACGAACGCAATATATAATCGCAAAAGTATCGGGGTCATCGTCGAAATAATAAAGTGGCGCTTTTCGCACGAGCGCGCATATTGCACACTATAAAAAAAAATATATTCTTATTACACGCAACATTTCCCGCACGCTTGTGATTACAGTGATATCAAGGTGACGTCTCGTGCTACAATGATATTACACACATTAACTTTTGCCAACATACACAGCGAATGAAACTTACGGTGATACCCCGCATAACAATAAATTAGATGCATAACGATTCAATATAAGGATTATACAACATCTGTATTTATATATGTATATAATCGTATGACTATATATCCACACGTTTATATTTTTCTCTCGCAATTACAATGATCTTTAGGGTAACTTTACATACAAAAATTGTTTAAAAAAATATTAGTACGAATATAATATGGATTAACATCTTGCATATTTAAAATATATGTATGTGTATATTAGTGATTAGCAAAATATAATTATAATTCTAATCGCGGCGTACAATTGCTTTAAATAATCGTCGAACAAAAAGGGACGCTACACTACATCCGTACTCTCTTTTAAAATTCTAAAGCAATGATATTCCACCTCGCGCCACGATTACAATCTTTCCACATACATTATTTTATCTTTATATAATCCAAATATATATATGTACGTAGGTATAGCGTTTCGTTCTGAGGTAGATCGAGTCAGCAAACAGCAAACAACTATATAATTCAAAGCTCGTTTCTAAGTGCATCTAATGCACATTCTAGATCTTTTACTATTACAATTAAAACTACATCGTCGTCTGAACATTAAAAAAAAGATCATCAATGTCAATTCTTAGTATTGTTGCATCAGCCGCCATTAACAATTCCGAAACCTTGATCATCAGTAATTACGCAAGAATGGAATTAATTATTCCTATTTGAAAACAAAAGAATCGCCGAAATACACTTCGAGAACTCGGCAAATATTATCAGCATATTTAAATTTAATGCAAATGAATTTTATTAATGAAGTGGAATCAAAAGTTCTGCTGTGTCGTGCATATTGTAATTTAAAGATTAAATTTAAAAGCAATGTATGTGCAACACTGATTGATAACGGACATTGATGATATCATTTCTATGTTAATCATTAAGTGACATTCGGCACTTTTTCTTTGCACTTTTATCAGAATATACAACCGTTTTTGTTTTTTAAACAAATGATACATTTCTAGCTAATTTATAAAAAAAAACCATTATATTCTTTGTTGACATAGATAAATTATTGAAACTATTATCCGTGATGCATGAAAAATGTTATATACAGATTGACCAATATGTACAATAGGCGAAAATGCAGATACTTTTATAAAAAAAAATTAACAATTTGAAAGAAAATAAATCAATACATATGTCAAGGTTTCGTTTCTCATTTACATCAGTAAACATTTTCTGAAATTATGTATATAAGATATCTGTTAATTATACGTTAACCGATAAGTTAACTGTAAATCTGCCTTCTGAAATATTCAACAGCAACTTTAAAGATAAAAAGCAACATTAACCTTATGTATGTAGACATGTAGCATATTTTTTTTAAGATATATATACACATGCGTAGACATAAGATTTATAGGAAAACGATTTGCTATAATATTAAAAATTATCGATGCCACCATCAGGAATGCCGGCTCTAATATTTTCCAGCACTTTGTTCACAAATTCTGTTGAATGATTTGCTATTCGCATTTCTGTAATAAGAAGTTTGTACATATTAATTGTACAGTAATAATCACTAGTATGTGTATCCTTATTGTATATTTTATCTATATATGTTATGCCTACGATAAATTTTATCTAAAGAATTATATACATATATGCAACATATATAAAAAAAATAACATCCATATTACTCACTGGTAGCCAGCTTGCAACATTTCTCCATTTGTCGTGTAAGCTCTTCTTGAGTTTCACGATTGGATTCAGTCAATTTAGCAGCAAGCATATGTTTAGCTTGTGATATACCTTGTATAAGACGTTCTGAAAAAAGAATTCTTCGTTTTTTAATATATTCGAAATTATACAATTTAATACCTTCTTTATATCGACGTTTACTCAACTGTGTTCTACTTCAAGTCCATGCAATTTTATTTTATTAGCTTCATGTTGAGCTTTTTTCTTTAAGCGGCATGCTCGTGAAGCTAATTTATTTTTTTCTTTACGCGTTTTCGGTCTTGCTGGAAAAGGTAATTCTGCAACAGGTGTCATATCGTTTATAATGCGATTTAATTTATCCAGCTCTCGCCCGATGTTGTGAAGCTTGCGAGGATTAGGCGTAAGATCATTTCCGTCGCCTTTTCGTGCCTTCCCACTATGCTTAATTCCTCTGAGAGCACAATGAGGACTAAATACTGGATCAGTTGCTTCATTCAACACATGTGGATCTTCCAAGCGCGCCCGCGCGATCAATCGTTGTCCCTTTGGTCCCTTTGCTTGAACATTGTACTGCCAGAAGAATCTTTCTTTCTTACTATGCCTGTTATCTTTTCCTAATTCTGTAGTCCCTGATCCTACTCTGTTGTTACTCTGTTCCTCGCCATCGCTTCCGCCTGTATCTGATAGATAAATCAAATAAAAATGTAAAACAAATTTGATAAATTTATTTTTGTTATACAAAAGATTAAATAATAATTTTAAATACCATTATCACTGCTGTAGTCATCATAATGATCGCTGTCATCGTCACTGTCTTCATAGCCCTCGTCATGACTGAGAGGATCAATACCAAGTGGATCTGGACTAAGGGCACCTCCAGTGCTCAGACTACTTGTTGATCCTGCTTCCACTAAGCTACCAGTACTCAAGAGATGTTGTCGTGGTTCCCTGTGAGCCCAGATTTGATCCAATCCCATTGTCTGCGTTGGCGCAGACATAGACAGTCTCGAAACTTTAGGTTTACCACCTGTTGTAGATGCATCCACCTGACTGGATACTGGATTATTAAATGGATTTTCACCTCTTTTCATAAGTAGCTCGTGTAAAGTAGACGATCCAATGGATCGAGTCACAGGATGTGGCGAAGTCGATGAGCTCGCTGTTGAACTACCTAAATAAATTATAATACCATTATTTTTCTTATCGACGTTATCAACAAACAAGAACAAATTGTAGTAAATAAAAAGAAAAATCATATATAAATAAAAACAAGATACCAATATTATAATCTAATTATTTTATGCATTAAAATATTTTTGCACTTAATGTTAGTAAAACACAACATACATTTAGTCAGATATACCTGCAATGTTACTAGTACCCGGACTAGGAAATGCAGTAGGGCTAACAGCTTCTGCGTTATCCACAATGTTTGAACCTCTATTTAAATTAAAGCCTGTATTCGTATATGTGGGACAACTACGATGAGTTACTCCGGATTGAGGAAAACTACTAGATGCGAATCCTATGCTACTACTAAACAGAGAGCCAGTTATCGGAGCGCTGTATTCCATTTTTATCGGCTGCACCCTATCTTCGGGCAGCAACAAATCATCGAAATTTAGATCTCCCAGGAGGGTATCATCATTGGCGTTTAACTCTGCTAGAGTTGGACCTTGGATAAGCTCGGCCTTGTCCACCTGGAATATGTCATCCTCGTCCATTTTAAACGAGACATCCATCTGATCCGGATCCATTTTAAAGAGATGATCCATTTGTTCAGCTCTCATATCCCATCCAGAGGAGACCGCCAGAGGGGATGGCGAGAACTGATTATACGTCCCCCGCGTGGTGCCTCTGTGTCCTCCGGGTATCGGTACAGAGGCCGATGCCGAACCCATCTCCTGGACAGGTTCCTGCTTTATCACGCTATCCATCGTGCTGGCTAGCGAGAAGTCGCTGTACTTAGAGTCGTCCATCAGCCACGAGTGCGTCAACGCAAAAAAAAACTGTGGCAAGGTGCCGCACGTGTTCGAATACGCGCTACAACACAATTATACTTCCGGAAATTGTTTCTCTACGGAAGTCAAAAGTTCGCAGGGCAAAACGTATCGTCTTAAAGTCAATCTATCCGTCGTTTGACCTCGATTTTCGAGCGACGGATGTGTCGATCTGCGAATATATAGCGTTGCGCGTTATTACGCGCGTTAGCGTAACGGCGGCTGGACGTTGTCCAGAACGGGACGATAACGAGAGCGAAAATAGGGAAACGGGCGCGCGGGGCTTATCGCCCGCTTCGCGAGTCGCGAGTCGCGAGCAGCTACGGCGTTCGGGTTTTTTGGAGT